>PVJC01021497.1:0-28188 GCA_004026665.1 Murina feae
TTGATTTCGCCTGTCTCAAAGTCCTAAACACAGCTCAAATGCTTTCGCCTTAAGTTTGTGAGTCATCCTTTGTTTTCTGCCTAAATTCAATTCTCTATCCCATAGATTATAGAGGCTACCAGTTAGCCTATCTTAAAATCCCCCTTTTTTTTCCTAAATGAATTAAATTGGCTTCTAATGTTTGCATATAAAAATTCTGACTTAGCACATTCTCCATATGTCCTCCTCCTAAAAACCCTACTGATGAGTTCCTGAAAATATTTAACAAAAAAACAACCACAGCAAGCAACTCATTTATCCCTTTGATGCCACTTCAACATTTTTTTTTATATGGAGACTAAAATAAAACAACCATCCCACTATCTTCAAAATGTGTTATTTCAATCTTTGAAAACGGAAAATAATACACTGCAGCATGTATAAACAATCATTAGGGTTTCTTTTTAATGAGTGAGCCACAAGCTAGGCAGAGAAGAGATTTCATAATGAAAATAGCAAACCCTGTTGTGTCTTCAGTTTCAAGTTGTTTATTCTTGCTGTTACTGAGAAGGTCCCTGGAGATATTCCTTCAAAACAAATATGTACTAAGTTGGAGGACATGACTAGTCAACGTGACAGAATTCTCTGTGATTAGATATTCCCTACTTGTGTTTTATTCCTGTGGTGATGTTGGATGGACTAAGGTTCTGCTTTAGTGAATTCACGGAAGTTTACAAAATAAATGAAACTGAAAGCTAGTCCTTTAATTAGCGCATGAAGTGTACATGTCCTACATTTTTGAAAGCGTATATCAGATAATATGAATTTTATGAAATATTTAAATTAAATAAAAACAGAAAAAGCCCTGTTTAGTATTAATCAGTATCTTTTATGAATGCTCTCATTATTTCAGTCTTCCTCACTATCAAATGCATTTTTATTTTATAATTTTACATTTTGATATTCAGAATACTTTGATGGTATCCCTATCATAAAAGGCCTGTGGCGGTGACACCGTAATGGCAGAACGACCAAACAACCGGTCGCCAGGAGGCGCCTGGAGCACCTCTCACAGGCCGGACCGGTGGCTCGCACAGCGTGGCGAATATTTTGATAATGATACTTTAATGATGATATCTCTTGTGAATTTTAGAATCTTGGTTCATTTAAACAAACCAACTAATTTGAACATATATTCAGCGATACACAGGAATCATTAAAACTTTAAAGCTAAAATGATTTAGATCAGTAAAAACAAAGTATTTTTACAAATTCAAAAAGTGTGTGATGCATCTACCTATGAAGCAAATAAAAATAAAAATTTAGAGAGGTAAATGTTGGAGCCACATTAATTTCTCTCGGAATGAGATCTCAGCCTAAACCAGAAGCATGGCTTATCCTGAGATATTATGTATTCACATTGTGAATATGCTAATGGTGTTCATTTCATAATTATAAACACAATATAGGTTTACTAGATTGCCAGAATGAATGAGATAAATTGAACGAACGACACTTCATTATAATATTTTTTTCTAAATTCACACCTATGAATGAAGTACATTGACAATTATATCTTGAGTGTAGTGTAAAGAAACATGATATTTTAATGAATGCAATTCCAAGTAAGTGTTTTTATAAGATTCTTCTTCCCTGGTATTCAAATATGCAAACACTGGTATGTTCAAGGAATAGTATACATTTTCAGGTTTTCAATTCAGTCATGTGTGACTTGATGATCATGCAGAATATGTTCTGAGAAATGGTCCGTAAGTGATTTCCTTATTGGGGAACATCATAGAATGTGCTTACCGCAAACCTGGATGTTATAGCCTACTACACACCTAGCTAAAGCCTTTTGCTTCTAGGCTAAAAACCTGGGTAGCATGTTACTGTACTGGACACCGTGGACAATTATAACATAATAGTAAGTATTTATGCACCTAAATATATCTAAACAGGAAAGGTACACTAAAAACATAATATAAAAGACTTAAAAACATTACATCTGTACAGGGCACTTACCATGAACAGAGCTTGCAATATTGGAAGTATCTCTGGGTGAGTCAGTGAATAAGGGGTGAGCGAATGTGAAAGTCTAGTACATTACTGTACATTACTGCAGACTCTGTAAACACTGCACCCTTGGGCTGCACTACATTCGTGGGAAACATTTGTCTTTCTTCAATAATAACTCAACCTTAGCTTCCTGTAACTTTTTGACTGTTTAAACTTTTAATATTTTTTAGCATTTTTATTTTTATAAAAACACAGTTTAAATAGTGAACAGATATACAAAAACATTTCCCTTCTTTATACCTTTCTTCTACAATCATTGTTCTATTATTAATTTTTAAATTTTTAGTTTTTAAACCTTGTTGCTAAAAACAAGGACACAAATACACGCATTAGTGTAGGCCTGCACAAGGTCAAGATCATGAATTTATTGTCTTTCACCCCCACCTCTTGTCTCACTGGAATGTCTGCGGGGGCAATAGCATGCAGGGAGCTGCCCTCTCCTCTGACACCTCCTGAAGGACCGGCCTGAGGCTCTTCCTGAGGTTTCATCATTTTCGGAAATAGGTCCATGCTGGTTCGCTTGGTTTGTTTCTTTTCTTTTCTTTTTTTTTTTTCACGGAATTGCTTGTAAGCAGATGACACACCATGGACATTCTTCTCTATAAACAGGAACCTTTTGTTGTTGGAGTTCATGTTTTCAAGCCTTTTAAGGTCTTATGGAGTTCTGAAAAGCTTTTGGTAGACCTTTTTCTTTGGGAATTTTCTTCGGATTTCTTATTTTCTGTTTTTTTTTTTTTTTTTTTTTTTTCAATCCTCACTCAAGTATATTTTTGCCATTGACTTTTAGAGTGTGGAAGGGAGAGGGAGAGACAGAGGAAAAGACCAATGTGAGAGAGACACATGCCCTGGGTGGGCTGGGGAGGAGCCTGCAGCCGAGGTCCCTGCCCTTGACTGGAAGCGAACCTAGAACTCTTCAATCCTCAGGCCGCGGGTCTACCCACTAAGCCAAATGGGGCTAGGGCAGGGTTTCTTCTTCTCTATCTTTTCTCGCAGTTTCCCTTTCTTTTGCACTTTTTCTACTATGTGTTCCTACTCCAATTCCACCAATTATTCATTAGTCAGTGCCTCAGGAACCACTTCTAAAATCTTCTCGGCATCATTCACACCCAGGTTAAAATTGTTTGCAATCTTAGCCACAACCTTATTGATTTTTGCAGTCTCCTCATCACTTGGCAAATTCTTTGAAATTGATGGAAAAATGTCTTGAGTGTCTTCCTTCAGATGTCATTCATACACTCCCTTATGGCATTACTCCAAGCCCAAGAAAGGTTCCTGAAAGAGTTAATAATGTAATCTTTCCATAATTATGTTAATATCTTCTCTCTGTCTTCCTCAGTTGCAGGAATAGCTTGGACAAAGGTCTTTTTCACTTTGCAGGCCTTAAAAGTTGCTGTAACTTATTGTTTATTAGTTCAGCAAAGAAGTGGTATTTAGAGGAAGACATACCAGTTTGATATTGAGATGAAGATCACAAGACAAGGAGAATGTTTGGAACCATTATCAACAGTAATAAAAATCTTGAATGATACATTATTCTCCAAACAGTATTTCTCCATTTTGCTGGCCTCCTGGATGAGGAGGAGCTGGTTTGTTCCTTCTTCTTGAAATAAGAAGTTATCCATGACTTCTTATTGCTCCTGCAGTATATTGACAGCATGGGTTCATTGATAAGCAGGAAGGCCATGAGTTTTTGCTGAGCCAGGTTCACACAGGGATTCAGTTTGTAGGCTGCAACATTGCCCCAAGCAGGACTGTTATCCTGTTCTTAAGAGCCTTGAAACCTGGCATTGACTCGGTCTCTTTATGGATAAAGGTCTTTTCAGGCATCTATTGTCACAATAAGGTTTTATTCATATTGAATCTTTGTTCTGGCAAGGACTTTTCAGCTTACCTAGAGTTTTCCATAATCAGCTTACCTAGAGTTTTCACAAAGTCTTTGGGTGTCTTCACATCACAACTTCACAGACTCACCACTCACTTTCACATTATTAAATTAATAAAAATTCTTTAATAATTTAAATCACCCACCCTTTCCACTGGAATGTTATCTGGGTGATTATAAAGAATAAATATGCAGTGTGTAATGCAAAAGTAAAATAAATAAATAACAAGGTTTAAACCACCCAGAACCAGCAGTCAGTTTAACATTGTAAGCTGGTCCAGATTTTTTAACATTGCAAGATACAACAAAAGATTAAATCAAGCACAAGAAAAAATGGGGCAATCAAAAGAGGTGATAAACAGGAGACATATGAGGCTGCTGTAATGATAACATTGGCATAATGTTTTCCAGCAAACTTATTTTATAAGTACAAAGAATATACTCAAAATAACAACAAAAGATATAGCAAGTACATAAACCAGTAACATAGCCCTTTATTATTATTAGGGACCTGGAGCACAAAAATTTGTGCACTTAGGGGGAGGGTCCCTCAGCCCGACCTGTGCTGTCTCACAGTCTGGGACCCCTCAGGGGATGTCCACCTGCTGGCATGCCTGGAGAGAGGTTGATGGCTGTTTGCAAGCTGGCCAAGCCCCCCCAGTGGAGACCCTCACCCCATTGGCGTGTGGCCAGCCTGGGTGAGGGGCTGAGGTCTGTTTACAGGCTGCCCACAGTCAGGGTTTGGGTCTCTACTGGGGTACCTGAGAAGCCTGGGTGAGGGGCTGAGGGATGTTTTCAGGCTGCCTACAGCTCCCATTGACCCAAGGTCCCAGTGAAGCTGGCTGGAATCAGGTTTCTGGGGTTTATTTATCTTCTATAATTGAAACACTGTTGCCTTGAGTGGAGGCCTAGGCAAGCAAGGAAGCCTCCTGTTTGTTTCAGCTCTGTGGCTTCTATAATTGAAACATTGTTACCATGAGCAGAGGCTCAGCCAACCTAGGCAGGCAGTTGCAACGGAAGTCTGCTGTTTACTCTAGCTCCGTGGCTGCCGGCCTCCATCTTGGCTGGGTTAATTTGCATACAGCCACTCTGATTGGCTGGGAGGTGTGACTTGGCTGGTGGGCGTGGCTTAGGTGTCTCAGAGTGATGGTCAATTTGCATATTGCTATTTTATTAGATTAGATTATCTGGTGTTATATACTGCGCATAATTGTGTGTGCTGAACTTTGGGACAATCGTCAGTGCAGTAGGTTAGTTTACACGAGCATCACCACAAACACGTGACTGGTGCACTGCCCTTTGACATGAGGACACTACAGCATCGTTAGATGATAGGGGTGTTTCACTTCATTATAATCCTATGGAGCCAATGTCACATATGCAGTCTGTTGTTGACTGAAACATTGCTATGCGGTGCGTGACTGTGTGCTTCCTTTTTAACAAGGCAAAAAATTCACGTGATTCCAATGTGCCACTAGATTTCTTGATCAGTATGTCCCAGAAAACGTCGTACACAATATAAAAGATATTTATAGAATCGTGTGTTCTTTATGGATTTAATTTTCTTACAATAATTTAAAAATAAAATTTTTCATAATAAACTAGTATATACCACACACAGTAACCTAAAGTATGCACCTGTGAGTATGCTGGCTTTGTAATGTTTAGGATATCAAGATAAAATTATTTCATTTACTTTAATTTAGGAAAATTATCCAAATGACCTGTCCCTTTATAAAAGTATATATATTTTAAATATCAGGTAATAAAAATGAACAGCTAAGTCTGCAAAGTCTTCTTAATGTCTTTGTTTAAATTATTTGAGAAACAACACTATGCGTTTCCTTATGAGCTTATTCACAGGTTATCAGGGAGTTAAGTTCGGTTCTGGTGTTACTTATTTTTAATTTGATTTCTTCTCCCCATTTTCTCTAAATCTCTCCAGACAGACACAAGTGTTCTCATCTAATGTCATGATTGATTGATTTTCATTAACGGTGTCTTTTTTCCCTTCAAGTCTGAAATACGTTTATTGAAAATGTAAAAATGTAGGTGGATATGAACTGAGGCAAATGTATTATAGAATATGACTAAAAGTTAGTTTTTACAAAAATTTTTTCAATATTCTTTTTTCTTTCTTTCTTTCTTTTTTTTTTTAGAGAGAATGGAAGAGAGAAAGAAAGACAGAGAGAAACATCGATGTGAGAAAAACGCATTGATTGGTTGCCTCCTGCATCAGCCGGGACCAGAGTCTGGGTCAGGGAGGAGCCTGCAATGGAAGTAAGTGCCCTTGACCCTGGACCTTTGGTCCCCAGGCATACACTCTATGCACTGAGCCAAACCAGCTAGGGCATCAATGTTCTTTTTAGTAAGAGTTTAGGCCCCAGCCTTAGAGCATATATTTTAATGTTATGGCTTTAATTAAAGCCCAAATAGAGTAATAAACCTGAGAGTAGTTTCAAATTATTAATTGCACACAGGTTGCAGACAGCCAATTATGAGCATCACTTCTACTGGGACATATTCACAAACATTCTTTTACTTGTATGTCAGTAGCATTATGTTCATATTTAACTGAATAACATTTTTTAATAATGTGATTTTTCAGTGCCTACATAAAGATTTTAGAGTTGGTTAGAAGATTTATTTCATCACCTTCACAAGATTGCTGAATCTTTTTGTGTCAATGTTTTCTCAATGGTAAAGTGGAGAAATTAATGTAAATTATTTATTTATATGCGTTGTCATGAGGTTATTCAATATCTTCTATTGTTTTAGAACATTGTATTCAATAGTTTGTTTCAAATGTATGCTGTTTAGTAGTGAGAAGTATTTAGTCATATGTAACCCTAATTTAAAACTATATTATTTCTGAGTATAACTATATGGGTAGGATGTAGAGGGGAGACATATTTATTATTTAACAGTAAAACTTAGTTTAGAATAACTGTTTTCTATAGACATGACCTTAACTTACCTGACGTTTTATTAAGATCCAATTAGCATTCATCATTTAAATGTCTGTAATAATCTATTATCTGTCTTTGAAATTTAACATTTGTGAAACTGCTCCTCTGAAAAGGCACTGCGAAAGTAGGTGAGCAATAAACACAGCCCTGAAATGTCCACATACACATGGTGGCAAGGTTTGTTAATCACTGCGATGAAATTAATAGTGCATAGTTAACAGGAAATCATTTCGTTCATCGGGTAGAAGAATATCACAGAGACCTTTCAATGTGTTAATGTGGTCTAATATAAATCCAGTTTTAAACTTTAAAAATAATTATGAGATTCAATAAATGTCACCCTAAGTAAAAAATATTCTTGCAATATAGGTGAGGGTTTTAGGTTTTATTTTATTTTATTTTATTTTATTTTATTTTATTTTATTTTATTTTTTTCCCTAACAAATGTGAAAAATGCCTTTGAGAACTTCAGAATGAATAGCTCAAAATCAACTATGCTTATCAGGGACAAACAAGTGGAACTATGACACACGCCGTAGAATGTACATGAAGATGTTGGACTGTGTTTCAGAATGGTCATAGATATTGGTTTTTCCTTTCATGTTTTTAAAACAAATGATCCAAAATAGAGGCTTATTGCAGAAAAAAAATCAAAATTCTAAATTTTACTTAAACAGATATTACAACAGCTTTAATTTTCAGGGGTTAACAGCAGAGAAATGATTGTTGATATTTCTTTTATGTCACTACTCCGTAGTCACTGATTAGGAAAGCAATTTCCAAAGCAACTTTATATCTTCTAGCATATATCAAAGTGCATTTCAAACCTTTAAAACTTCCTATGTTTATATCTGTAAGTTTATTGAACCCCCAGAAAGGACTTCAATGCACCACCATTTAGTTTTACAATTTATACTAGTTATCTCAAAAATGGAGTCCTATGCTTTGTGTTTTGGTTTACTTCATACCAAATTGTGAAGAATTGGGGTTTGAATAAACTCTTTTTATGATGTTTATTTATCCCCAAGACATTACAATAAAATCCTCCTAGTAGGAGATTTGTTTCTTAAAGTAGTTTTATACATTCCCTTTCAACCTTACCTCTAGCAATATTTCTCTAAATTTCCCAAGGGTTGACATAAAATTGTCATATAAAAATAGAAAATAAACAAAGTAAATTTGCTTTCAAGAGGTGTCAATAGCAGTGGACAATTTTAATTTCACAAGCATCATTTACTCATGTACTTCTAATATATTTATTGCTACAATGGAAAGTCTACATTTATATTTTCTATAAAAATACCTCAGACCATTTCTATATTTTTTTTATTTGAAAATGATCTTAGATTAATAGAGACATTGTAAAGATAGTACAGAGCAGCCTCATAAATCCTTAACCTAGTTTCTCCTAATGTTAGCCTTTTACGTAGTCAGGTTACATTTGTAGAAACTAAATATTGAATGTTGTTATAATATTGTTAACTAAACTACCATCTTATTCCTATGTCACAGTTTTAACTTAATTTTTGTTGTTGTTCAATCATCCAATCCAAGATATCAAGTTCCATTTAGTCATTGTCTCTGCAATGTCTGTTTGTCAGTCTTTCCTTACATTTAAAACCTCTCTAAAACAGAAGACTGCTGTTCAGATATTTTTGCAGACTACCTCTCAGGTCAGCGTTGCATTATGTTTTCCTTGGCTGGGCTTAGGTTATGGATTTGGGGAAGAGCAGCACAGAGATGAGGTGCCATCTCTTCACACCAGGAAAGATTTACCTGACAGCAATATGACTGGTGATATTGATCAGCTGGTTAAGAATATCGTTGTCAGGTTTTAGTGGACACTTATTAAAGCCAACACAGTGTATGGAAAGCATTATGCTGAGGGAAATAAGCCAGTCAGAGAAAGACAAGTATCACATGATCTCACTCATATATGGAATCGAATGAACAAAATAAACTGATGAAAAAAATAGATCCAGAGACAGAGAAGCATTGAACAGATTGTTAAATCTCAGAGGGAAGGTGGGGGTGGGTGGGTGGGAGAGAAGAGATCAACCAAACACCTGTGTTCATATTTGCATAACCCATGGAGATAGACAATAGTGAAGGCCTGGAGTGAGGTGGGGTCGGGGGGGGGCGGTGGGGGGGGGGCAGGAAGGGGTGTAGAAGGGGTCAATGGAGAAAAAAGGGAACATATGTAATACTTTCAACAATAAATTTTTTAAAAAATAAATAAAACCAAAGCAGTAATTAATAATATTTGGGAGATGTAATCTGAGGCTCTACAACTATCTTCTTTCTATTCAAATGTTATTATTACTTCTAGTATTTAGCAGTGGCTATAATTGTCTACAGAAATTATTACTATGGAATCATGAAAGTTATTTATAGTATCCCTTATCTTGATACTTCCATTTTTGAAGTTCTTCTATAGAAAAGATTTATTTCTTTTTCATAATTTTCAAAGAAATTATTCAATTTTTATATCAGTATTGATTTACGAATATGTATTATATTATTTCCGTTAGAATCTAATGGTATAATTATGCATTCTGTTCAAGTCTTTTCAGCTTTGGCCATTGGGAATCAGGATGGCGCCTATGTTTGTGGACATATTTCAATCACTTTCTGTCACTACCAGAGGCTGTTGATTTATTTTGAATTTTTTTTTAGTTTCACACTAGATTTAACCATTTCTCAAAGACTCCTGATTATTTTATTGGAGATTAATAATAATTGGAGGAAAGAAGATCTGGGAGTGTGTGCTGGTTCCAGCTCCGCTCAGCAGACTGGGGTTGAAAATGCATGTATGAATACTGGCGTATGAAAGCACACAATGTTAAAATACACAAGAATTCCTAATAACATCTCCCACTAGAATTCATTGTAGTCTTCTCTTCTTGCTTATTTGTAACCTCTTTTTCTGACATTAAGAAACATCATTGCCATTATCTCCAATTCATTTATTTAACACTAGTATACTAGTACCTGTAGGTTCAAAACTGCTAATCCAGACCCCTATGAAAAAATATAAATTGTCAACTAAGTCACAGTGTTTTTCATCCCTTGGTTATCTGCTTCCTTTTTTATTTTCTTTCTTCATTTTTTAAAAATATATTTTTATTGATTTCAGAGAGGAAGGGAAAGCGAGAGACAGAAACATCAATGATGAGAGAGAAGCATTGATCACTGCCTCCTGCCCGCCCCACACAGGGGATCGAGCCCACAACCTGGGCACATGCCCTGACCGAGAATCGAACCGAGACCTCCTGGTTCATAGGTTGATGCTCAATTACTGAGCCACACCTGCAGGGTTCTCTTTTCTTTCTCTGTCCTTACAGAATTGGGACAGAGGGGGTGTTCTCGGATATCCATAGCCTGAGACTCAAGGATGGCCTTCACCAGTACCCATCCTCGTCCTGATGTAATGCTGGGTCTAGTACGTGTTCTTTCCCTGTCACGGAAGTAGAGTTTCCCCCCTGATCTCAACCTTCAGCTGCAATAACTTCAGGTGGTATTTGCATCACCTTTCCCCTAAAGATCAAGCCTCTAGGGGTGAGCTTGGATGGTGACCTCTCTCATTCTCCCCTAGTTGTAGTAATTTTCACCAGTGCCCAAAAGTGCCAGGCGTTGATGACGGACCCCCTGGGAATCCAGCTGAGTGAAGCTTGGGTAAAGTTTTAGTGGTGGTAGATGCTCCCCATTTTCAACCAGTATCTCTAGGGAGGATTTGTACGGGTTAGTCCTCTTCCTCCCTGTAAGTTGTTAAGGAAAACATTACATTGAAAACTTGTTAGAAACAGCGAACTAGATTTTATTCAAAACTATGGCAATAGGGCAGAAGGATTAAGTTTAATGTTACTGAAATGAAAGGCTGGTTTTTAAACACTGGCATAAGCTAGTGGAAAAACAGTGAAGGACATTAGGGGGAAGGCTGGTTAGATAATTAGGCCATCTGTGCTATCCAGTCATTGCTTATCAAAGTTTACCTACCCTCTACAGAGAATAAGAGACAGGGTCCTCTTTTGTTGATTACATTTCAAAGGATTGTTTCACAGATCCCAGAGGAAGACTGGGTTGTAGAAGGTTTATATCTCAAAGGAGCAGAAAAGAACTTACAATTGCAAGTTTTCTAAAGTAAATATTTAAGAAAAAAGGAGTGGTTCATGTAGTCAGGAAAAACAACAACAACTGTGGCAAGTCCTGGTTACAGAGCAGGACAAAGCTTGTAAGAGGGATCATGCACATGTCGGGGTTTGCCGTATGCACTGAGGGGTGCATCTCATGCTAGATTTGGGGTTGGTTGCCATGTAACATCAGTTCTCAGACTGGTTCAAGAAGTCTTAAATCTGCAGCTGTCCAGTAGCAAGTGCAGGAGAGATGCTCTTTCCCACTCTGTACAGCTCTGAGCTGACACCAGAAGTACTAGTATAATAGCTTATTCTTTTAATTGCAGCATTTGAATATACAAAGTTAAAACTATTATCTCTTTTTCATACAAGAAGTCTATATAGCACGAGTGCTTAGATGTATTTGTTAGATTTATGTACACACCAGAACATCAGTTGTAATGAACTTTATATAAGGATAAAAAAAAAAGAGTGCACACTCCTCATCATGTATATAGAAATGTACATACTACGGCAAAGATAGGTCAAGTGCTTTCTTAAGCATCATATGTCTAATTTATGATGACAGCTTTTTACGCCAAGTATCAGATTTTGTCCTTCTACATCCACTTAGAGTAATAACTCCATTTCTTCCCAACTGTGTCTCTATATTCTATTTATTATACTGAAGCTTGCATTTATTCAATAAAGAGATGGAATAGGACACTGAGTTAAAAGTACACATAGGTACCTCCGTAGGTGAAATAAAAATGCCATTTAATACAAAAAACATTTTTCAGTCTTTTTATCCATAAGAAATGTTTACTTTTTTCCATCTAGTTCAAAGTCAAATTGTTCCTGACTTTCTTTTGAGTTTTCTTTTCAAATGATGGGTTGAAATTAATGGGCATGCCCACTAATTAAATACATGCCCACTAATTAAATACATGCTTTAATTATTCCTTAATTATTTAAATGCTAAAGGCATTTTCTTCTTTTTTTCTTTTTTGAGTAGTGTTTCTATATCTTTTTAAAATTAAATTTGCTGGGATTGCATTAGTTAATAGGGTCATGTAGGTTTCAAGTGTACATTATCATGATACATGATCTGTATAAAGGCATTTTTTTCAAAAACTTATCTTTGATTTTTTTTATTACATATACATATTTGTACATTTGTTTATAAATGCTTCTTTAAAATAGTAAATTTTCTATCTACCTTTATTAGCTACCAAGAAGATGCAAAATATAAAATAAAATTCATGAAGAAGGTTATAAGAAAGCCATGTTTTAGTTGGCTTGTAGGTCCTGGAGAAAGCACTATTTGCATATGACTCAAACTAAAGAAGCATTGCGGTTCATTGATGAATTGATATCTGGTTTTCAGCATAGCATAAGCTGAATATTTTCTTAAAGCCTCTTAAAGCTGTCACTCCACTGGTGTTGCTCAGTGGATAGAGCATAGCCCCACCCGAAGGTCTCGGATTCTAGTCCTGGTCAACCGCACATACCGGGGTTGCTGGTTCGCTCCCCATGCCCAGGCAGAGGAGGTGCGCAGGCAACCAATGGATGTGTCTTCCTCACATTCATGTTCTGTTTCTTTCTCTTTTCTCTTCCTCTCTCCGTCTCTTCCATTCTCTCTAAAAAAAAGAAAAAATCGATGGAAACAATTTCTTCAGGTGAGGATTAACAAAACAAACAAATAAAACCTTTCGCTATCTACAATAAATGTTAATATGTTTACAATGTCTTTTTGCAATTAATACGAAGTTTTACCTTATGCATTTTTAGATAATGTAAAAGAAAAGAAACACCTAGTGCCATTGTTACAAGAAGTGCATGGAGGAGAAATGGTTTATTACTTTGCTTCCCGCCCTCAATAAGTTTCCAAAATATATGCAAAGTTGTAAGAATTGTTTTTCAAACATTTTAGGATTAACGAATTCAGCATTTACCAACTATTCTTGTCATTAAAAAAAAAGTTATTATGATAAGAAAAAAAGTCTAGTAAGGAGGACGATATTTTAAAAAATTTATATAATTGTTAAAATGAAAGAATACATAAAATGCTATAGATAATAAATGATAGTGTGTATTTTGGAATCAAATAGAAATATGCTGGTCTCATTACCTAAAATAATTGTGAAGCTGTCTGAGATACATTATTTTTTAATCCGCATAAAATTAATATATGTTTGATGTATTCGTTTATTGTGAGACTTAAATGACATGAGGTTTTGGTAATATATGAAGTGTCAATCAAATTATTAAGGGATTTTTAACATTTGGTTATTTAATCTCACAACCACCACCTGATGAAAATATTATGCTTATTGCATTAGGTACTTTTTATATCACTGAGAGTATTCCTAATATTGAACAAAAGGAGTATGATTATATCATTATGGCTCTTGTCCCATTATAGGAAAAAGTCATTTAAAAATTTATAACCTTAATTATTTCACTATGATTATGTCTATTATGTGATGAGAAACTAAAAGTATCTGACAAGAAACTTAATCTAGTCTAGTATGTCCAGAAGACTTTTTCATTTCCAATTTGATGTGTAAGATATAAATTGGAGTTGGGCAATAGCAAGAAAGTTTATAGCAGTGATAAAGTATGTGAATTTCCAGAGGAAGCTGTGGACTGATATTTGTTTCTGAGAACAGAGGTTTGATCGGTCTGCCTGAATTTTGGTAAACAATGGGAAGAAAAGCTCAACATGAGTTTGGAGAGTTGATGTTAGGCTAGTCTAGGGCTATAGAACTCTATTATACAGGCAACAAGAAACCACAGGAAAATCTTCAGTGGGAAAATGGCATGATGAGAATTGACTGTGAGGTTAATTTGTACTAAATTCTGGAACCAGAGTGCATGTCAAGTGAGGGGCAGCAGTGATATTTCTGAACACTCAGCTATCATTGCCCAAAGATACCAAAGTGGACAACTGCATCTCATGACATTTTCTATGGAGTGATCACCTCTGACAAGAAAAAAGATGACTTTATATTTTATTTATACCCATTGAAACCTCATTAGTGGGGAAATGACCAGGTATCTTAAGTGCCTGAAGTAATTTCAGTTATGTGGACTGTGTTACTGATATGTCATCTATAAAGTAAACTTTCCCCTTCATGATCTTGTGACCTATTTTATGCAACAAGGCCTCTAAAGGGGCATAGATAGTCATTCTTTCCTCCTTTTCTTCTTGAAAATAGTATTTTCTCCATAAAAATCCTGAATCATTTCTTAAGCTTAAAGCTTTTACTCACTGTAATATTCAATAAATATTATTTTCCCAACACATAGACCACGTGGAATACATCTTCTTTTTTCACAGCGTATATGCCATACACAAAATATTTTTAAGTATGGTTGACAATAGAGAGAGACACACTTACTGGGTTTATTTCCATATGTATTACAATCTAAATTTTTCCTTTTTTAACACAATGCATTCCCTTCCTGAGTATAATTATGATTTTTTTCTATGGAGAGGCTGTAAATGACTCAGAAAATGAGGGGGGAAAAGCTTTCAGAATACTGAGCTAATAATGGTCTATTGATTCCTTTGAAAACTTCTTTATTAGACATCTTCAGATGTTGAGAAATATATGATAATTGGGCTAGCATCTGAAAAAGTACACATTTTCCTGACATATTAAAGAATGGTTATTTTCCAGGCATAAAAAGAGAATGTATGAAGGCAATGCTGTAAAAGAAAATAAAGTTAATGAATGTTAATTTTTCAAGCCTGTGAAGAGGCAATAATAGCAGGACTTAATAGTAAGCATAGGAGGATGATTAACATCACAGAGTTGCAATTAATTGCACTAAAAGACAGAAAACTGTAAGACAGTTTCCTTTTTCTTTATTAACCAACCACACATATGTATGAATTGATGCATCCTATTTATCGGCCTTCCTTTGTCCTGCACATTAATTACTTAGGAAAATTTTCCAGGCATTGGGACTTTTATCAATCTGGTAAGAACAATACCAATCTAATCTAATAAAAGAGTAATATGCAAATTAACACTCACTCCATTACACTTAAGCCATGCCCACCAGCCAATCAGAGCAACAATATGCAAATTAACTCAGTCAAGATGGCGGCCAGAAGCCACAGAGCTAGAGCAAACAGGAGGCCAGCAATGGAGGAAACTGCCTGACTAGGCTGGCTGTGGCCTCCACTCAAGGCAACAAAGTTTCAATTATGGAAGATAAATAAGCCCCAGAAACCTGCTTAAAACCTGCCTTGCTGGGACCTGGGGTCAATGGGAGCTGTGGCCAGCCTGCAAACAGCCCTCAGCCCCTCACTCAGGCTGGCCAGGCACCCCAGTAGGGACCCGAACCCTGAAGGGGCTGTGGGCAGCCTGAAAACAGCCCTCAGCCCATCACCCAGGCTGGCCACACCCCAATGGGATGAGGGTCCCCACTGGGGGACTTGGCCAGCTTGCAAACAGCCATCAGCTCCTCACCAGGCTGGCCAGGAACACCAGCAGTTGGACATCCCCTGAGGGGTCCCAGACTGTGAGAGGGCACAGGCTAGGCTGAAGGACGCCCCCCCCCCCCCCAAGTACACAAACTTTTTGCACCAGGCCCCTAGTATAAAAATAATTCTTGACCCTTGAAACATGAATGGCATTCAATACACAGATACTATTTAAGACTATTTAAATCTATTCAGTTTTATGAGTGCTGGGTGAAGTTGTTTCTCCATTGTATTCTTCCAAAAATCAAAAATCTACTCAAAGGAAAAAGAACAATGTGATTGCAAAGCAACCCAACTATCATGACAGTGAACTGTGTCATCCCCAACAGCATTGAATAAGGAGGGAGTTCCAAATTCAGTGAAGAGGGGACAAGTAAGGTGAGACCACCAGAGAGTCTGTACCAAATTTCAGATTAATTTGGTACAATGTATTTCTGAAATATGAGCTTCAATCAAGGAAAGAAACAATTATTTCTTGGGAAAACACAAATGGACTGTGCTGACAGAGTCTTGACTGTCACTACGGAATAGCAAAAGAATAACAGCTGAGAGAGAAAGCGTGTAAATACACGATAGTGTCAAGGCACGTTAAGTCATTTAACTGGTTTACTTGCTTACATAATTGTGATTATGAGCATACAAAGATTTATTTCTATCTTATTACTTTGGGTTAATGGTAGCATATTTTTTTTCACTTTTTTCTACTTTTCTGCCTTCTATTTATCTAGTTCTCTACGTTTTTGTGTCTAAATTTTGTCCTTTAAATGATATTCCAATAAAGTGGGAACACTTTCAATCTAGAATTTATCTATTTAACAAGCAATATTAAGAATTAAATATTACACTTAAATTTTGTTCATCTTTATTTTCCATCTTATTATCACCTAAACTTGTTTATTTCTTATTTTATTGTTGCTTCCAATATGTATTGGTGTTATTCAATTATTTGGTTACAGATTATCCATTTTTTAAATTTTTATTTCTTCTTTGAATTTCTTTCTCTCTTAAATCTACCCTTGCTAATCTGATAAGGAATTGTCAGTAGCAAATTTTCTGTTTGTTTGTTTTTTTCTTCCTTCTTACTATTGAAGATAGTTGAGCAAGATACAAAACTCCAATATTACTCTTATTCTACCTCATTTTTTTAAAGACACCATTCTAAACAAACAAAAAAAAACACATCACAGCAAAATAAATAAATAAACAACCCATTCTATTAGTTTTGTCTTTTTGTTGGTATTAGAGAAAAACCTATTTTATATTACTAGAAGCCTGGTGCACAAAATTAATGCAAGAGTAGGCCTTCGCAGCTGTGGCGGTTGCCTGGATCCTTCCCTTGCAGCCACAGCGGCTGCCTGGATTCCTCGCAGCTGAGGCAGCTTTCTCGATCCCATAGCTGCAGCCCAGCTTCGTCCAGAAGGTCATCCGGAAGGACATCAGGTCTAATTAGCATATTACACTTTAATTATTATAGATTTTCAGAGAGGAAGGGAGAGGGAGAGAGAGATAGAAACATCAAGGATAAGAAAATTACCAATCTGCTGCTTCCTACATGCCCCCTATTGGGCCCTGACCAGGAATCAAACAGTGACCTCTTGGTTCCTGGGTCCACACTGGACCACTGAGCACACCCAGTTGGGCAAAAAAAAGCCTTTTTCATTTTAATAATGTCTTCTTTGTTGGTAACCTTTTTTCCCTCTTTTTGATTACTTTTAAAATCTTAAAAAACTCTTTGCCTTTAACATTTTACTTTAATGCGTGTCTTTTTTTAAAAATTAAGTAAATATAGGACATTCTAAGATGATATCCGTAGAAAAGTGACAGGTATTGAAATTTTTCAGTTCTGCAAAACTATTTTTCTCCAAGGACAGAAAACTCAGGGGAGAAAGCATTTGTTATCGAATAGTAACAACTTCAGCTAATTTGCCTTTCTTAGATCAAATTTAACAAAAAATTTTCTTCATTGATTTATTTCTATAAATCTAGAAAACATATGAGGAAACTTGTAAGTTGTGTCTACCTTAACATCAGGGATTTCAGAGAATGTAATGTTGCTCTTGGAATTTTCTTGGCATAAAAGATACTGAAGTCGTTTGGTTCTTTTCAACAATATTGCTGCGTTTCTACTCATAGCTCAGCACATTAGCTTGTCAGGAAAAGTCATCACCTAGCAGATCCAAATATGTTTATAACATTTTATGGGCTCCCTCTAATGGATGCATGCCATCAAGAAAAACCATTCTGATATCATTTTGATGCAGCACAATAATGTTTCATAGTCTATATGAGATTTTCCATTTACAAGGGTTAGAGAAATTTACATATAAAGTGAGGTAGCCCAAAAGCGCCACGTCATTAAGTTAAAGCATAGCACAATATACCCATTAGTTTAAGATTCTGCTGCATTTCTTTAGTTAAGCAATTTCCGCATGCCATCATATTTCCACAGATAAGCACACAAAAACAAGAAGCCATTTGACTGATTATCTGAGATACACTGGTATGTTTTCAAGATATCGTTTTGTTTCTACTAATGTTCCCAGAGCTCTTATTGGCTATCCCTAAAAGCTTCTCTGCTCTCAATGCTTTCATACCATGTTCATGATGGAAACAGCACCGTCTTAAAACATACCGCAGTCTGTGAAAGACACCCTTTCGAAGGAGTGGAAACATTGAATGCTCACTAGAGACTGCTGTGATCTTTCACTTTATCCATAATGTAATGATATCCATATCAGAATGGACCCAGGGATGACCATGGGCACAGCCTTCTTACCGACTCAGCACAATAATAAACCTAGGTAACAGGGAATCCACGGTTCCTTCCTCATTCATCCCAAAATATTCCCATCTCTAAATCACCCGTGGGAATCATGAACTCAAGCATGTTTTTCATACCACAGCTCCTTTGGGAACTCATGGGGAGCCTACAAGAGATGCCCATGGTGTTCGTATTAAACAACATTAATCCCGAAATTCTCAGTCAGGTCTCCCAGCTCCTGAGATCAATCTGGCCCTTTCAGCCCTCGGATCTCTCTAAATAGACAAGTCCCTGAAGAAGATGTCATTCGGTGTGAATGTGTCCCTCAGTTTTCTTGGTTCACTTAAACTGTTACTTTCCTCAGTATAGTCAGATGTGATTTCAACTGCTGTATTCCTTTGTCTAGTGGTTTTGTACAATGTTTTCCTGACCTCTAAGCTGTCATGTCTTATCTCTTTCCCCTTGATGTCACTCCCTATTCATCCTCCCCCTTCTCTCCTTGCTGCCTTTTTCATTCTCTTCTTCCAATCCCACTCCCACAGAGACTGTTTCTTAGAATAAATAGTGTAAAGCATCATCGTTGCTCCATACTTTATTAACATACTAGGATCCCAGTGCACGAAATTTGTGCACTGGGGGGGGAGTTTTGTCAGCCCAGCCTGCCCCCTCTCATATATTGGGAGTCCTCAGGGGGTGTCCTACGGATTGCTTAGGCCTGCTCCCTACTCCCCTTGGGAAGCGGGCCTCAGCCCCAGTCTGGCCTCCCTTTGTGGGAGATGCCACCAGGCTAACAGGGGAGGCCACTAGCCCCATCACCCTGCTGCTGCATCCACTGCCAGTCACTGCAGCCACCAAGGTTTTTTTTTATCAACATGGACTCCAGTCCCTTCGCCATGAAGAAATGACAATTTTCTTTAGGCATTTTCAAGATGTGTCTTTCATAGGATATGACATTTCTTTCATTCTTTTTTTTAATCCTCACCTGAGAATATGTTTCAATTGATTTTTAGAGAATGTGGAAAAGAAAGGGAAAAACAGAGAGAAACATCAAAGTGAGAAGAACACTTTGATTGGTTGCCTCCTGCATATACCTGACCTGGGCCCCAGCCAGGGAGGAGATGCCATTTTGTGGCCATGGGGGAAGCCATCTTTGTCACAGAGTGACACCTAATTTGCATGTTACTCTTTTATTAGATAGGATAATGTTTATCTGAATTAGAACCTTAATGTGAGTCTTCTATTTAAGGTTAGATAGTGAGGGTTGGCTGAGAACCACATACATACTCACAATTCCAGAGTGATTTGCTTATTCTACTGACCAATTGTGTTAATTTATAATACAATCGTTCATGAGGAACAGAAAGGCTGATTGAGAGGGGCTTAAATGACAAAAACACTTTTTTTTAGTACAAAGGTCAATGATGAATAATTTCTGTTCCCACACCCTTCACCATGCAGCTTTTCCCCACATGATTGTAACTGGACACTGCAAGTTTGGACACTGCATCCATTTTTGAGGCAGGGAGAGTAACTGGGGGGGTGGGTAAAGTGCAAAGTGACACCTGTAGCAGGAAAGCTTACATCGTTCTGAGAAATCTCTAACGTAACTTGGCTAACTGCTTTGTTGTGAAGGACTATGTCACAAGGTCACTGTGGCTGCACAAGATGAGATGAGACAGTGAAACATGGCTTTCTGGAATATAGTCAGTGACTAGTTGAAAACGAATGGCTAGGCAACTCGCACTAATGGCAACTGAACTGGCTTCTTTGTAGAGCATATGTATCATAGTGGGACATAATTTAATACATGAAATTAGAAGTGCAATATGTCACTTATTAAAAAGTAAGCTAGTCACAACATAAGGTAAGATTATTTATTAGGTACACTGAAATAACGGGGGGAAAGAATGGGTAGTGCAGAAAGAAGGGGTAGAAAATTTGTGAGAAGCAGAAAAGATTTAGAAAAAGAGGGACATCTGTAATGCGTTCAACAATAAGATAAATTTCAAAAATAAAAATAAAATACAAATATTTAAATGAAAATATTTTTTAAAAATAATAGCTAATTTTTAAAATCATGAAACACATTTACCTCCAAATTCCTGAAGTGAAATAAACCCCAATAAGAAACCGATAAAAAGAAAAATCACAGTTAATAACATCATAATATAGCTACTGAAATCCAAAGAAATTAAGGAAAATACAATGTATAGAAACGTTTATTTTTTTAAATATATTTTTATTGATTTCAAAGAGAGGAAGGGAGATACAGAGAGATAGAAACATCAATGATGAGAGAGAATCATTGATTAATTGCCTCCTGCATGTCCCCCACTGGGGATTGAGCCTGCAACCTGCGCATGTGTCCTTGACCAGAATTAAACCTGGGACCCTTTAGTCCATAGGCCAATGCTCTATCCACTGAGCCAAACAGCTAAGGCAATGCTTATTTTTTATTAAGACACAGAAAATGTAAGATTTGAAAGTTATAATAGATATTATGCAAATACCAGTCAAAATAAATATTTGAATATGTACAAATATTTGACAGAGTAGGCTCTAGGTTAAGAAAATACTAATGCTGGAGAAAGCTGAAATGTTCTTATATTTTACTAGAGGCCCAGTGCACAAAATTCGTGCACAGGAGTGTGTGTGTCCCTCAGCCCAGCCTGCACCCTCTCTAATCTGGAACCCCTCAAGAGATGCCCAACTGCTGGTGGGATCAGGTCTAAATTGGCAGTCAGACATCCCTCTCACAATCCAGGACTGCTGGCTCTCAACTGCTCACCTGTTGGCCTGCATGATTGCCCCTAACCACTTCTGCCTGCCAGTCTGATCACTCCTTAACCACTCCCCTGCTAGCCTGATCGATGCCTAACTGCTCCCCTGCTGGCCTAATTGCCCTCCCCCCCAACCTGATCTCACCCCCAACTGCCCTCCCCTCCCAGCCTGGTTGCCCCTAACTGCCCTCCCCTGCCAGCCTGGTTGCCCCTAACTGCCCTCCCTTGCCAGCCTGGTCATCCCCAACTGCCTTCCCCTGGAGGCCTGGTCCCCCCAAACTGCCCTCCCCTGCAGGCCTTATTGCTCCTAATTGCCCTCTTCTGCTGGCCTGGTCCTCCCCCAACTGTCCTCCCCTGTAGTCCTGATCACCCTGCTGGCCAACTTGTGGTGGCCATCTCTGACCACATGGGGGTGGCTATCTTGTGTGTTGGAGTGATGATCAATTTGCATATTACCTCTTTATTATATATGATGATTATACATGACAATGTAAAATTTCTACAACAATGTCAAATATATGGCAGATTTTTAATATTGAGTGGGGCAAAAGTAGGCTAACCACTGTTTGTAGAGAAGATAATATAATAATTAACAAATAAAACAAGAATAAGTTTTGTTTTGCATATTCATAACTGTAAAGCTATTTTGTCCCATCCTGTACTTTCTATATCTATGTCAAAGTATATTATATAAACTGAAGTAAAAATCATCCAGCTTTGTGGGTCTATTCAATTTATTTCATTCAAAAAGTAACCAACAACATATTTGTGATGAAAATTCTCACTTCGACTTTTAAATGTAGTCTAAAGTAATTCACTGTACCAAGAACAGAAATATTCTTACATAGATAGTGAAATAGTATTTGTAATTGACCCTAAATCAAAGTTATAAACAATATTAATAACTGGTAGTATTGGTTGAAGTAAACAAATTCTGTAGTTTTAATATAGCCATCCATTGGAGAACTATAAAGCAATAAAGGAAAATGTGCCATGTAGAGCTACATATGCCTGTATTAAAAAGTGACAATGTATGTTAGATAAAAAAGCAAATTTGCAGAGAAATATTCAGAGTATAATCGTGCTTACCTAAAATACTTCTGCAATTTTGTATGTTTGGTCTGTACCTATGTACAGTTTGTACATGCATATGGAAAGACACATAAAATATGTTGCAGTTAGTTAGCTCTGAGTAGTTGGGATGGGAAACTGCTTGGGATTGGAGAAGAGCACATCATTTTTCTTCTTATTCCCTGTGAACCTTTGTGTAATTTTGGCTTGTTTTGTGTTTGTGTGTGTATGTGTGTGTGTTTCAAAGAAGAGTCTATTTTACTTTCATAGAAAATTAGAGACTTGTTCGCTTTTAAAATATCACCAACACACACACATACACACACACACACACATATGTGTGTGGTAAAAAGGTGTTCCCCAACATTTGAATTACCATGATTAGTAAAATTTCTGTATTTTAAAGAATTGGCTTATGCATTTAGATAGAATGGCATGCAAAGTATATGCCACTGTTTCCTACCGCATTATGAAATTAAAACTGTACTTTGCCAAAAAATGCCAGATGGCCATGATGTACCAATTGCCCATATTGATTATGGTGCCACATTTCAAGGTTGGAATAAGGCAGAAATATGGTGCAAAATATCATAAATGCCAGAAAATATTATTAGAAGACATTGGTGAATATGAATTTCCAGGCATTTCCACCATCTATATATTACACTGGATATTAAAAAAATAAGATAATAAAGCAAGTCTATGTTTTAGAAGAAATGAGCATTGTTTAACATCTATTCTACAGCTTTCATGAATTGTTCTTAGATGAAATTCACATTTTTATAACCCTTTTCTAGATGCTGAGATCCACAATCTGCACCAGTCTTCTTGAGAAAACTGTATTTATTTGATCTATTTGGATTTTGGGTTTCTATCTTAGATAAACCATCCAACTTAATTTTTTTTAAGTTGATAAGATAGAGAATATGAAATGTCATTGAGTAGCCAATACTTATACCATTTGTGCACATATGTTTAGCCTATATACTGACAGAATCCAGGCAAAATGACAAATGACATTTTATGCCACTTTTAAGCAGATATCTCTTAAATTTTGAACAGGATAATTTCAGAGCTATGATTTGCTTTTCTTTCATTAAAAATACTAGGGGCCTGGTGCACAAAAATCTGTGCACTTGGGAGGTCCCTCAGCCCGACCTGTGCCCTCTTTCAGTCTAGGACCCCTCAGGGGATGTCCACCTGCTGGCATGCCTGGTCAGCCTGGGTGAGGGTCTGATGTCTGTTTTCAGGCTGCCTACAGTCCCTTCAAGGTTCGAGTCTCTACTGGGGTGCCTGGGCAGCCTGGGTGCAGGGCTGAGGGCCGTTTTCAGGCTCCCCACAGCTCCCATTGACCCAACGTCCCAGCAAGGCTGGCTGGAATCAGGTTTCTGGGGTTTATTTATCTTCTATAATTGATACACTGTTGCTTTAAGCCAGGCCTAGGCAGGTAATGAAGCCTCCTGTTGACTTCAGCTCCATGTCTTCTATAATTGAAAGAATGTTGCCTTAGTAGAGGCCCAGCCAGCCTAGGCAGGAAGTTTCCTCCATCGCTGGTGAAATGGAAGCCTCCTGTCTACTTTAGCTCCGAGGCTTCTATAATTGCAACTATGTTGCTGTGAGCAGAGAGAGGCCCAGCCGGCTTAGACAGGCAGTTTACTCCTGGTGCAACGGAAGCCTCCTGTTTACTCTAGCTCCGTGACTGCTGGCCTCCATTTTGGCTGGGTTAATTTGCATACAGCTGCTCTGATTGGCTGGTGGGCATGGCTTAGGCATCCTGAAGAAACAGTTAATGTCAATATTACTCTTCTATTAGATTAGAAATCAATGTTGCAGTAGGTGCTATGGTGTTCTTCCAAGATACCCACACAGCGGTGGGCCCACTCCACCAGCCTGTGGGAATGTTGATGGAAGCCAATTTCAACCTGAGTCCCTCTCTACGAACTATCTTCAGGCCCCTCACTAGGGCAGCCTCAGCCCATAACTGTGTGAGCACATTTACTTTATCACAAAATATAAAGCAAGGTTTACCTTCTCCTATCCACATTGAATAAGTTTTAAAGCTGATTACAGTCAAGGACAAAATAACTCTTCAAACAGTATAGACACATCTATTGTCTCTTAGCCTTAGAATCTACATGTCTCCTGGTGCCTTTTTTTAAAAAAGTCCTCACCAAGGATACATTTTTGTGTGTTATTCTTCCTGTTCTTCAAGAGAGAGAAAGGTAGAGAGAGAGAAGCATGCATAGGAGAGAGAAATATCGAGCAGTTGCCTCTGTGACGTGCCCTGATCTGAGATAGAACCTGAAACCTACATATGTGCCCCGGCTGGGAATCAAACCTGCAACCTTTTGGTTTACAGAGTGACACTCCCACCAACTGAACCAACTGGCCAGGGCCACGCTGCCTGTTTGAACAGATCATGAACTCAGTGTAGAACCTGTTGGCAGAGCATTCCAATGCTTTCACGCCCACACCAAAGAACTGAGAATTTGTAAAGCTTAATTACAAGACATTTTCTATTCAAAGTCTGAAGTAATGCACAATTAAACATAAATTTGTCATATTTACTAAAGCTTGCTTCGTTTAAAACAAAAAGATAAAGAAGAAAATTTCAGTAACATAGTAGAAACCGCATCATTTACTGCCTCATGCTCACAAGTAATTGCCAGTAGCATTATTTTCCCAAGGAGGTTTGAAAAGTGCATGTGTATTTCAAAAAACCAAATGGAATTTTATCTATAATTTTGTACAGGGAAACATAGCACCCCACATCACTTCAAGTCACTTAACCTACTTACGTTTTATTATTTATGGCGTAAAGCCGCTGTTTGTTGTGCTCCCTAAGTTGCTAATGTGTATAGCAATATTTAACAGCTTTATGTCCCCAATTTTCCCAATACAGATTCGCCTATCATCTTTTGGAAAATTAATATAAAACTAAGTTTAAGCTAAGTTTTTTTAATGAGGTACATGATCATCCTCAGGTGTTGATTACCAATAAGTGCTTCTGTCAGCACGCCCTGGACACGCCTGTACTTTTAATGAGGTATAATAAAACCGCATCAGTTAATTCTTGTTGCATAAACCACTCAACACCCTGTGGCTTGTAATAACACTCATTTATTGTTGCTAATGCATTTGCTTGTCACTGGAGGCTTCTTGTTTTCGGCAGAACCTGGCTGGGGCAGCTCAGGCGTGGTGGCTCCACTGCCCACACTCTCCTCCTTCTCCTGGGCCCAGGATCATCTCATAGGGATGTCAAAGGTAAGCACATAGGCAAGCACATTAGTGGAAAGACATGAAACCTGGTCAGTCCTTGGTTGAATTGATGCACTGGAAACTCCATTGCTCCTTAGCCCCATGTCCAGGAACTCTGCCCACAAGGAGGCATGACAAGATTGTAGATGCCAGGAAGGGTCAAAATCAGCATCAAGAATTCACCTAGCCACACATACACACAGATGACAACAACAGAACAAACTATTCTTACTGCTCTACTGTGATTTTTAGTTTATAATGCTTATAGAGAAGGCATTTACTGAAGTGTTGTTAGTTACACATGGCACAACCTTAGGAGGGAAAAGTTTATTATGAACCAGTTCCTTCTCTTTGTTAAAAATATGAACCACTTGGAACCCAGATAATAAATCTTTACCTTATTTTTCATGACTGAGGTAGAGATTATGAAATGTATAAAAGTGAACTGGAATTCATTATTAAATCAATAAAGATTATTGAAATCTCCTATGTGATTAGCATTCATAAGAATATGAAATGCAAAGGACTACAGAGTATTTATTTATTTATTTATTTACTTATTTACTTATTTGTTTACTAGAGGCCTGGTGCATTAATTCATGCACCAGTGGGTCCCTTGGCCTGGCCTGCAGGGTCAGGCCTAAACCAGCTCTCCAACATCCCCCAAGTAGTCTCAGATTACAAGAGGGTGAAATCTACACGATTTGGGTCGGGGAGGGATGTGGGCGGGCTCCTGGGCATTTCCAGCCAATCTCAGTCCTGATATTTCAGACTCCAGCAGCAAGCTAACCTACTGGTCAGAGTGTCCGCCCCTTGGTGGTCAGTGCATGTCATAGCGAGTGGTTGAGCGGCCTTAGCATTTCATTAGCATATTACACTTTGACCGGTTGAATGGCTGACTAGTCAACCAGACAGCATATTACGCTTTTATTATATAGGATTTGTAAATCCTTACCAGAAGATATTTTTTCCTTTGATTTTTAGAGAGAGTGGAAGGGGGGGGGAGAGAGAGAGAGAGAGAGAGAGAGAGAGAGAGAGAGAGAGAGAGAGAGAAACATAGATGTGAGAGAGACATATCAATTGGTTGCCTCCTGCATGTGCCCCCATCTGGCAGCTGGGGATTGAGCCTGCAACCAAGGTATGTGCCACTGACTGGAATCCAACCTGGGATCCTTTAGTCAGAGGTCCAATGATCTAACCATTGAGAGAAACCTACTAGGGCAGAGTAGATATTCTTGCTGCCACATAGAGAACAGCCTAGGGAGGCTCACTGGCATGAAAAATGTGGAGTATAGCTACAGAGAGAAATGGCAACTATGTCACACTTTAAACCACGATGCAGTTAGAAAAGTAAGTTAAGCATTTGTCGTATTTGGGACTTAGAAATGGTTGGAATATTACAATATTTCTAATAGTTCAATACCAATCTAAAGGAAAGTAGGTAATACAGGTGATTACAATGGGCAAGGTGAGAGTTCAAAATATTTTACAGCAGTTGCATTAGGAGAAGAGAGAAATGGACTTTGAGGGTCATATAAGAAGCTAAGTCACCATAAATTTTGAAGGATTAGGAAAGAGATGCGGAGAAGTGGTTTTTGGCTTAAAATAGAATTTCCCTGATGATTGGTGATATTGGCCTCATTTTCAGACATTTGCTTTGCCATTTCTATGTCTTCATTTTATAAATGTCCATTTAGATTTTTAGCTAATGTTTAAATCTAATTATTTGGGGGTTTTGCTATTGTTTTATACAAATTCCATACATACTTTGGATATTAACCCTTCATCAGATATATGGTTTTCAAAATGTTTCTCCCATTCCGTAGTTGCTTTCTTATTCTACTGATTGTTTTCTTTACTGTGCAGAAGCTTTTCAGTTTGATCTTGTCAGTTGTTTAATTTTGCTTTTATGCCTGTGCTTTTAGTCATCTCCAGAAGGGCAGTGTCATGGAACCTTTTCCTATGCTTTCTTCTGGGAGTTTTATAATTTCAGGCTTATGTTTAAGTCTTTAATCCATTTTGAGTTAATTTGTTAAGTGGTGCAAGACGGGGGTCCAATTTCATTATTTTGTACGTGGATACCCAGTTTTCCCAGCACCATTTATTGTAAAAATTGTCCTTCTTCCATTGTGTATCCATGGCACAGTTGTAAAAGATTAGTAGAGCATATATGTGTAGATTTCTTTCCAAACTTTCTATTGTCTTCATGAATTGGAAAAATTAATGTTATTGAAATGTCCACATAACTCAGAGAGACTTACAGATTTAATGCAATCTCTATTAAAATTGCAATGGATTTTTTTTTTTACAAAAATAAAAAAAGTCTAAAATTTGTATGATATCACAAAAGACCCTGGAAAGCCAAAACTATCTTTAGAAAGAAGAACAAAGATGGAGGCATCAGTTTCTGCGATGCTTAGGGTAAACTCTAAGCTTTGAAAGGCAATGGATTGCCACAGACTCTGGGACTAGAACATAAAAAGTAATTATTGTTAGAGGTCACAGATCTTGTAACTCCTTCTGTTTCTGTTTCTATTAGCTGTCTGGCTTCATTGACTCTAGCTAATTTCCATATTATATTATACCGTGATAAATGATAAGCTTTGGGGCATTCACAGCTATGCAATTCTGCGCACACCCTGTGGCGATACCATTCCATTCAAGACTCCAACCAGCTACATGCCAAACCCAGATACTGAGAACAAAACTACACCTATTAACAAGTCCTTCATTACAGGGGAAATGCTTAACTGAAACCTGTTCAAGATGTGTTAGCCATTCAGCAACAAATGAGCTTCC
>PVJC01021498.1:0-28171 GCA_004026665.1 Murina feae
AGAACAACATGCTGGGGAGGGCAAGAGTCTGAGAGATCAACATAGAGGGGGTGCCTGCTCCAAGCCTCCACGGTGTGCCTGGTGGCAGGCCCCCAGCAGGTAGACACACACAGGAGGACTGCTCCGAGCCTCAGATGCGGCTGGGGGCAGGTCCCTAGTGGTGACACATACACACACACACACACACACAAAAGGCGCCTGGCAGACTGGAGCCATCATAGGACATCCACTGAGGGATCCCAGACTGTCAGAGGGCACAGGCCGGGCTGAGGGACTCCCTCCACCCCGAGTGCACAAATTTTTGTGCACCGGGCCCCTAGTAGTTGTATATTTTTAAATCCTTGGTTGAAAAAACATGTGAGACCAAAACTCCATTCTAAATTCAGTCACACTTTAAATGTATTTTATTGACCTCGACAGCACTGAGGTACATCTTAAATAGTAGGGCATGAGATGTGTGAGACAGAGCCTTTATTCAATCTAGAGACAATGATTCGTGGACATCAGGGTTGAAGACCTCACACAACCTTAACTCCAGAGCTACCCAGAGGTCTGAGGTCCAGTGGGATGAAAAACACTATTAAGCAACTGCACAGGTTAGAGAAAACCCCCACCTTTTCTTCCTTAGGAGCTTGAAGTAGCTGTATGTTCTTCTCCAGCTTCTAACAATGCAGCCTGCCAGGCAAGTGTGCACCCACCCAAGACTTCCCTCCCTTTGAGCCGGTGGCCCTCCATGAATGCCAGGCATTTGCTTAGCTCTTTTATATGCTCCAGTATGAATATGTGACTATGAACTTTTACTTCATTATCAAAACTACTAGGGGCCCGGTGCACAAAAATTTGTGCACTCGGGAGGTCCCTCAGCCCGGCCTATGCCCTCTCGCAGTCTGGGACCCCTCTTGGGATGTCCACCTGCTAGTGTGCCTGGTCAGCCTGGGTGAGGGGCTGATGGCTGTTTGCAGGCTGGCCAAGCCCCCCAGTGAGGTCCCTCAGCCCATTGGGGTGTGGCCAGCTTGAGTGTGGGCCTGAGGGCTGTTTTCTGGCTTGGCTCCCATTGACCCAATTGACTCCCATTGACCCAATGTCCCAGCAAGGCTGGCTGGAAGCAAGTTTCTGGGGTTTATTTATCTTCTATAATTGATACTGTTCCTTTAAGCCGAGGCCTAGGCAGGTAACAAAGCCTCCTGTTGGCTTCAGCTAGTGGCTTCTATAATTGAAAGAATGTTGCCTTAGTAGACTCTAAGAATGTTGCCTTAGTAGACTCTAGGCAGGCAGTTTCCTCCATCGCTGGTGCAATGGAAGGCTGCTGTTTGCTTCAGTTCTGAGGCTTCTATAATTGAGACAATGTTGCAAGTATGTTGCCTGGAGCCAGGCGAAACCCAGCTGGCCAGCAGACAGTTTACTCCTGGTGCAACAGAAACTGCCTGTTTACTCCAGCTCCGTGACTGCCAGCCTCCATCTTGGCTGTGTTAATTTGCATACAGCTGCTCTGATTGGCTGGTGGGCGTGGCTTAGGCATCCCGAAGAAATGGTCAATTTTAATATTACTCTTTTATTAGATTAGATATTTCTGAATGCATTTGCCACAAAGACAAAGAATCCCAGGAGACCACACACAAGCCTAAGTGGGAGAACTGGACATCTGCTCATTTCTATAGGAAGTAAGACCAAATGGCCAGAGCTGTGATTCTCACTGTGGTCTTAAGGCCCACGGAGGCCCATCTGGAGAGAGACTGTGGTGTGCTTTGCCAGCACAGCCGAGGGTGAACCTGAGGAGGGGCTGTGAAGGATTAAAGAAGACAGCACTTGCTGCATCTTTCACAGCCCATTCGCAACCTAGGCAAGATCTAGGGAGCTCTATAAGGTCAGGCTTAATTATGTTAGGAGAGCTCTGCCCTCTAAGCTGGGACTTGTTTGTGGCTCTGCCACAGGTCAATCCGAGGCTTAACCCTATGGCTGCTCCCTACACTGTGGTCCTCTGTGCCTGTGAGACTTTAATTCCACCATCTCCAGGGACAACATCCCCACCAGTAGGAAGACTTGCTGGAACAAGGAAGACAAACCCAGCAGCAAGTTCACTCTCCCACGTGGGCTGTTTGGTGGATCTGGTGGGAGCTGCCTCTAGAATCTGATATCTATAAAGGGGGGCTAATCATTTGCCCTGGGTCCTCAACCTGCAGCCATGTACATCAGAAAGACGGCTGGTGCTCCAAACACGTAGAAGGCATGGAGCCCAACGTGACAGATTACAGAGGTCCTCACACGGATGGCATGCATGAAAACCAGCAGGAAGGAACAACTCTCCTTGGCCACTACTCTGTCGTTCATTCAACAAATATCTAGCAAACCCCTACAATGTGTCACACGCCGTAGGCTAAGCGCTTTACTTGTGAACAAAGAAAACAGGCAAGGAATGTCTTCATGGAGCTTATTTTCTACTCAGAGACAGATAATTAGTCAAATAATCATACAAAACTGCAAAAGTGGCAAATGACACGATGAAGACACAATGGTACATGGTGCCAAGAGACCCATAATGCAGGGTTTCAACCAATGAGGGGGCGGGGGAGGCTTCCTGGGAAACCAGTGCCGGAGGGAAGCGGGGGAGTAAAGAAGTTTCCAGGCACAGGAAATAGCCTGTGGTAAGGCCGAGGGGAGGGAAGAGGTCTGCTGAACAGGAGAGTTTGACCTTTTCTACCCTAAATTCAGGTAAATAGACAATGGTATTTTTTTCTTGCTCTCTTATGGTTTCAGTTTTTACTCAACCTCTCTGGAGGGAAAAATTCTGATGCATGAGGGTGTGAATATCACTAAACCTGTTAGTTTCCCCACTGATTTGCCTATATTTCTAGCTTTGCAGTGTCATTGATTTATTTATGTGCAAAAATTATACTCTTCTAATTACTGAGAATTCAGAATATCTTGCAATGCAGAGTCTACATCCCCCCAATGTTCTTTTTGGGAAAAATAAAATAAAACAGAAAATTGCAGAGAAGAATATAACACCACCTCCCACATATTGTTAAAGTTTTGACACAGTTGCTTCAGACATGTGTATTAGGAAACAATATAAAATGTAACATGGATTCAGAGCCGCTGGCCAAATCCTTTTCCTCCCACCCTAGTGGTAACCACCAGCATGAATTTGATATGGAACCATTCAGTCTATGTTTTAAAACTTTAACTTCATGTATAGATAGACAAATAGATAGATAGATGTAAAATACTGAGTTATTTTGCGAATTTTCACTTATTCATTGTTCCAGGTAAATTTTAGGATTCTCTTGTCAAAATGTCTGCAGACTCCTCTTTTGAATTTTTATTGGAGATGCATTAAAGGGATTTATGACTTTGGAGAAAATTGATATCTTTACATTATTAGTTTTTTCCTCTAGGGACAAAGTATGTTTTTCATTTAATCAAGTCTCCAATATGTCCCTTTGTAAAATATTGTTATTTTCTTCTTGTAAGTCCAGCACATTTCTTGTAATTTCCAAGTAATTGATGATTTGTATTGATGTTGACAATAGAATTTTATTTTGTATTATAATTGCTCATTCACTTACTGGCATAAAAGAATGAAGTTAATTTTTAAATACTTATTTTGTAGCTGGTCATGCCACTAAATTCTTATAACTAATAATGTAGTTTTTCAATGGATTTTTTTGTGTTTTCTTGGTAGACATTTATACATTACATCTAATACTAGAGATTTGCAAATAATGATAATTTGGTCTGTTTCCTGCTGATAGTTACACTCCTTTTTTTTTCTTATCTCACTAAGTTAGCTAGGCCTTCCAGAATGATGTTAAATTATAATGATGATCGGTATCCTCGTCTCATTCCTGACCTTAAGAGGGGTGCCTCTAATACTGCACTTTTGTGTAAAGTGTTGAGAGTTTTGGTGGGCAGCCTTTATCATGCTGTTTTCTTTTAAAATCAATGAGAGGGTGTTTTTCCCAACCTGCATATATTTACAAAGCAAAGTGGTTTAAAAAATTAAAGCTCACTACATTTTTTTGCTAATATTTTACAAAATTGGAGATTCAGCCCCCATCAATACTCTTTGGTTACTTGTATTGGAAAAGCACTAGATGGTTTAAGTTCAGGCTCTGAGACTAGTTAGTTTCATTTTGTGCAGGCCCTCTCACTTCTCTGGGCCTCGGTTTCCGCCCTATAAAATGAGGAGGGATAAGATTATTTAGATTTATTGATAGTCTAAGCCCCATTTCCTATTTTAATCATAACTTTTTTGTCCAACAATTTTACAAAGCCAGCCACACCCAATAAATTGATAGGGTTGGAGAAGATTAAAAGTGGCTGGAGTAGCCCTAGCCCGTTTGGCTCAGTGGATAAAGCATCGGCTTGCGGACTGAAAGGCCTCAGATTCGATTCTAGTCAAGGGCACATGCCAGGATTGCAGGCTCAATCCTCAGCGTGGGGTATGCAGGAGGCAGCCAATCAATGATTCTCTCTCATCATTAATGTTCCTATCTCTCCCTCTCCCTTCCTCTCTGAAATTAATAAAAAAATACATATTTTTTAAAAAGCAGTATTTAAAAAAAATGGTTGGAGTACACAGAAAACTGAATTGAAAATAGTTTAAGATAAGCAGACTGAAATCAGTACCAAGTTCACACCTAAATTTTTAAAATAATAACTATAACTTACTGAGTATTTACTATGTTCCAGGAATAGTGTCTTACTTGCAAAATAGCCTCTTCATTGTTTATAACAACACAATGAGGTAAGTGAAATCATTATTCCTGTTTTGCAGATGAAGAAACTGAGGCAGAGTGGAGTCCGTGTCCGTTTCCTTCTGGCATTTTGTAGCCTGAAAAGCTAAAATCCATATTTCCCAGACTCCCTTGCACATAAAATGCCAGATCTGCTTCAGGTTCCATCAGTCAGCTGCAGTGGCCAGAGGCTTGAGGGGAGAGGCAGCGTGCAAGGCTATGCTTTACAGATCACTGTAGGTGTGTGAGGCTCTGGCGCCTACCATTCTGGGCGTGGCTTCCTGGTCCTCAGGTCACAGCCAAGACAGGACAACTTCCCCAAGCCCACAGTGAGGCAGGGAAGTCACTTCCCGGCACAGTGCAGTCCTGCAGTGCCCTTCTGGCCATGCCCAGAGGCCAGTCCACAGCCAGCCCTCCCAGCAACATCGTCAGCACTTAGTTCCTTTATGAAACCGCTTTCTGCTTACATCAACTATCTGCCCTTTACACTCAAATCCTTAAAAGCAGCACCCTTCCTTTTTCTCATGTGCCCGCTTCATCTAAATAGGAGAATCCACATAGCATAATGGTCCAGGCATTGGCTTAACAGCGGGTAACCTGAGTTCTAGTCCCACCCCTGTTATTTCACAGCTGCGTGACTCTGGGAAATTTCCTTTACCCTTCTGAGTCTCAGTTGGTTTTTGTTTTTTTTTATCTTTGGCATGAGGGAATACAGTGTCACTGCTGGCCCTAAATTTCTGTAATTGCCTTTGACCCAGAAGAATATTAACACCCATGATGCAGATTGCCTGTAACTAAGCCACTTACAGACCTGAACATCGAAAGGCTGTTTCCCAAGTCTCCGTTCTTCCTTGGTTTAAGTCTTTTGACAGAATGCTCTGTGGTGGGCCTGGGATCCAGGCCCTCCCCAGAGAGGGACTTGAACCAGGGAGGCACTGCCTCTGGAGGCAGAAAGGGTGTCACTCCAGCAGCCTTAGCTTCGTTAGGAAGCTGCTGAGCAGGCAAGCTGAGGGTTACAAAGCCTGTGGCTGCAAGAGAGCAAGCCAAGCAAAAGGTCAGGAAACTGGAAAATCAGGACAGGACCATGGAGAATTCTGAGGGCAGAGGTCAGCCCATCAGGGATGGAGGCCAGGAAGTCTAGCCTGAGGCCAACTAGCCAACAGTTCCTAAAGCTGAGGTCTAAGCAAAACGACAGGGATGTGGACAAGCCATCAGGCCTCCAGTGAGGACAAGGAATTCAGAGTCCAGGCTGTGAGGTACGATGAGGGTCTACATCCACCCTCCACCTGCCTGGTAGAGTCAACCAACTAGGCACCTTGCCCAGGGTGGAAGTCCAGAAATGGCTGTTATGTCAGATTGACCTGAGTGAGTGAGGACCTCAGAGTCATGCAGAGTGCAGCCAGTCCTGGAACAGATGTTTCCAGCAGCAATGATAAGACAGAGTTTTCATAAGCGAGCCCATGAGTGGCCTTGGGGGAGGATAGTTCTGACTGACGGAGGACAAAATATGGATTCTGGCAAATGGTTTGGGGGTGCGGGAGCAAGGGAAGGCAGCTGCAGGGGTGGACTTTGGGTGGCCCACCATCTTTCAGGGAGGAGGAGACACACTCAGTCATTAGAGTGTGCCCCAATGGCTTGCTCTCTGCACGTGGATCGTTCCTTTTCATCTCCTCTAGCCCATATCACCTCTGCACGCTGCCCTCTCCACATCTGTCTCAGCTACGTCCTCTTCAGCAAGGAAGTTGATGAAGTCATAAGGTACAAATACGTGTTTCCCTTCCAGGAGGTTGTTGCCTTTTTATGAGCAAACTGACAGTGATGGGTTTAGACACTCAGAGATTCCGTGTGGAGCAGGGGCTCGGTGAACAGAATCTTACCCTGGAGGACATGCAGTTGGTCTTCACTGTGGGTGGATTCTGCATTTGTGAATTCGCCGATATACACTCGTCTGTAACCCCAAAGTAAGTGGGAAGGATTCTGCGGTCATTCACAGACAGGCAGAGTGGTGAAAGATGTGAGTCCAGCTGAGGTCCAACAGGGGACACTTTGCCTTCTTGTTTCCGCTCCTTTTCTGTAAATAGGGACTTTTTCACGTAGTTCCATGTTTTCCTCACTCGTGGACTTTTCTTGGCGATCTCACTGTTTAATGGCCCCTGAACCTGGTGCAGAGGTGCTGCCTAGGGTTCCTAAGCACAAGCAAGGTGTGGCTTGCCTTAAGGAGCAAATACGTACGTTACCTAAATTTCCTTCAGGCATGAGTTGTAGAGCTATTGGCCATAAGTTATCTATATATAAAAGGCTAATATGCTAAGTGTTCCTCCTACCGTCCAACCAGTTGCATGATGCACACTGACCACCATGGGGCAGACGCTCAATGCAGGAGCTGCCGAGCTGCAGTGACTTGGCAGCAGCAGTTCTTGGGTGACACACCGGGAACCAGAGAGGAGGGAGCCCAATTCCTCCTGGAGCCGCACGATTCCAGCTTCTGCCATGGATTAGGTTGTTGCTGGGGCACTGTTGGCCCCGAATGTGGTTTACTGCACACTTGCGTTTGTGTTTCACACCCTGTATAACAGCAACTTTTCAGAGTGCTCTCTTGCACTCCAGGACCCCTCAGGGGATGTTGGATGTTGGAGAGCCGTTTTGGCCTGATCCCTGCAGGCCAGGCCAAGGGACCCCACCTGCCCAGAGGGGCCCCATTCACTCTGCAGATGCGGGGGAGGGACTGCAGGAGGTTGGCTCCAGAGCATGTCCGGCCCATCTCACCCAGTCCTGCCCCATCAGCCACCTTCCAATCAATTTCCTTTCAATGTGCACGAATCCATGCACCGGGTCACTAGTATTAAATAAAGTGTCTTTAAATGGAGACAAACATGAAACAAGGTTATGTCTTGATTAATGGATTATGACCAGAGCCTGGAAGGAAGCTATCTCTTTCTTTCCCCAATTCCTTGTTCATAATGGCTTTATAGAACAAGTAACACGAATGGGCTGTACTGGATCCATCTGCAAACACTTCCTCATCCTAACGCCAAGACTAGGAAAGGCTTACATGGCCTTCTGCATGGCTGCTGCAAAGAATTACAATGAAAATATTTGGAAACGTTTTTCAAGATCCTTTAACAGGCCTGATCCAAAATTCTTGTTGACAAGCCATGACTGTATAGCCCATTTCAGATCTGTTGAGCTGTTCCAGAATCTGAGATAAGAAGAAGCCCTGTGGTAGTTCTGCCTGAATTGGTTTTTTAAACTGTCCCACAGCTTCACCCACCCCCCCACCCCCCACCCCCCACACCACCCCCGCAATAGACTCCCGGTGTGAATGGAAAACTCTGGGGAGGGGTTCCTAAGTGGTGAGGAGTTTCACTAGGAAGTGTTCACACACGTTTCTACATGGAATCCTAAGCAGAAAGGGCAGAGCTGGATGGAGCTTACACCACCAGCCCCCCACCCCCAGAGGATATGGTAGAGGGTCTCCCAGAATTATTCTGACTAGAATTAGAGCATGAAAACACTGGCAAGAATAAATTCAAACAACACTGAGGACCATTGCTGACCTAGACTCCTGGTGGAGTTTCTTACTGCCCAGAGCCAGCAGCCCATGCCAGAACCCTGTGCTTGCTTTTAAGCAGTGATCCCAGGCAACTCTCTCCCCCAGATCAAGTCTATTGTGAAGGTCTGAGGGGCTCAAATGTTAGCAGAAAGTTCTGCTTTCCAGAGAAGGAAGACATTTCCAGGTGACATGGAATCTCTTCTCTGCATTTCCCTTTCAGCCACGTTGTGGTGAATTTCCTTTCTTTGCATTTAAATTCGTGGGATCAGAAGGAAGATTTTTCTCCCCACCATTCACTGCTCCAGGCTCCTAAATGCCACATTTTTTTAACTCCACCTCCCAAACCCAGTTCTCACAGTGTCTCCCCCACCAGGGCCCCTCTCAGCCTGGCCCCTGGTCAGGGCCTCCGCAAGCTGCCTGGGCAGGCAGCCGGGGCAGAGCCGTCTGTGTGGCTGAGTCCAGAGAGGAATTTGTCATTGGGGACTGGGGTCACATGCCTTCCGGTTTTCTACTTAGTGACACGCTTTCTCACACAGGGGTCAAGCGTTGGGGCCTCATAAATGCGTCCTTGGAGATGAGCTGCTAGGAATGTTTTCTCACCACGAGTCCTTTTCTTTTCCCTCGAGGCCTTGAGAGTTTGAACCTCGGACCTTTCAATCCCCAGGCAGAAGCTATAAACCACAAATGTGCTACATGGTGAAAGGACACGCAAGTGACCAGCACTTTGGTCTTTCCCTCGGGCGACCCCTTGGGCAGCCCGCCCACACTGGGGGGAGAGCAGAGGGGACAGCCTCCTCGGCCACCAGGGAGCCATCAGGACCAAGTCAACTCCAGCCTGTGCCCAGCGGGCCTTCCCCGGGTGTGTGGGCGACCTGCTCGTCTAACATGTCCTCTAAGAAGCCTGTCTGAGGGGGTCTCATTCATTTGGCCTGTTGCCGTGAGACCAAAACACCCAGCCCCTGCTCCACGTGGGAGAACTAGCGCGGCTGCAACCGCCTGGCCACCGGAGGGGCCACACCAGTGCTTGAGCCCAGAGCCAACGCGTGTACACTCAGGAGAAGGCATCCCGGACAGATTACCTTCCTTCTTTCTTTCTTTTCAAATTGTTTTTAGCAAATGATTTTACCAAGTGTTAAATGTAGGTGTGTGTGTGGGGGCGGGGGGTCCTTTATTTCGGAAAGGCGAAAAGCCTGAAGAAAACTCAGGAATGGGGGTGAAGGTGAAAGTGAGGGTGAGGCCGGGTGCTCAGCTGAGCAGGTGAAGGCAGTTCCAGCGCAGCTTACGCCTGATGGGCTCTGGCCACGGAGGGTCGGGTGAAAGGGGGCAGAGCAGGTACTGACCGTGTGCCCCAACCTGTGCTGCTGAAACAAGGACGCGGGACCTTCTCCCTGCGCTCGGCCTCTGCGAGGACTGCGCCCCAGCGTGTCCTTCGCTGAGAGCTCTCTGTCCCTTGTAATTCCCAGGACAAGCTGAAGGAGCCTGGGACCCCTGGGTGTTCTGGATGGTCGCAGGGGACCCGAGGTGGGGCTGGGTGACAGAGAAGGGCATGTGGTGGGGTCCCAGTGTGAGGAAGGGACCCCGGTTCTCTCCTGGGTCCTGGTTGGTTCCTGACACCTGACGTTCTCCCCTCAGAGCCCTTACCTTTGAACTTAGGATTTGTCTTTTCTCAAAAGGCAAATGTCGACAGGGTGGGATAGCGCTTTTAAAATTGTGAATATGTGAATGTGGATATTATGTCATCCAAACACCAAATCAGAATAATTTATGAAACACTTTTCCTATCTCTTCTCATTCAATGAACTGTATTTTTCTAGAAAATTTTATATGATCAAAGCAAGTCATAAATATTGTAAAAAAAAAAAAAAAAAGTCTTTTAGCCGGGCCAGTGCAGCTCATGCACCAATGTTAGGGCACATGCCACTGTTACAGGCTGGATCCCCAGTAGGGGGCGTGCACGAGGCAGCCAATCAATGTTTTTCTCTCTTCGATGTTTCTATCTCTCACCCTCTCCCTTCCTCTCTCTAAAAAAGTCAATAAAAACATATTTTAACATATTTTTGTTTTTTAAATAAAACACAACTATGAAAAGAAATCTACCCCTGCCCACACATTACTCTTCTCCCATCGACTCTGCAGGAAGCATAACCATGTTAACAATGTCCTTCCAGACATTTCTCTATGGGTGCATGTGTGTGTGCCAGTGTGTATACATGTGTGTCTGTGTTTTAACAAAAACGCATTTCACTTTACATACCTTAATTTAATTTTTTTCCCCATTCACAGAAATTTCTTCCCAGTAAGAATTTTTTTTTCAGTCTATGAACATCACATGAAAAATCTTCAAAAGTTATATTTCATGTACTATACCTTTAACAGATGGCCTTTATTTATTTGTGTTATTGTCCTTGGCCTTTAATAAACAAGAAAATGCAAGGGGTCAAGGATTTGCAAGGGCAGAGCTGCACATTAGCCCTTTCTTCCATGATGGAAATATCCTATGTCTGCACCATCTGATGGGGTGGCGCCAGCCACTTGTGGCTATGGAGCTCTTGAAATGGGAATATTGCTGTTGAGGAAACGAATGTTTAACTTACTTCACTTTGAGTAATTCAGATGCTACTTGCGGCTGGTAGTGACAGTACTGGACAACGCACATCTAGAAAATATGGAATGAATCAGTCATTGACTCCTAGAAGAGTTGTAGTGAGAAACTTTGAAGCCAGCCTTCCTGGATTTGAAGCGCAATTCCTTCCACTGACCAGTGATTTTGGAAAAGTCACCCAACCTTTCTGAGCCTCAGTCTGCTCATCTGTAAAATGGGGATAACAACAGAAATGCCTTTGGTCATGCAGACTTAGCGAGCACCCCTGGTAAAGCAGTGGGACCACTGCTTGAGCACCTAAGTGGTCAATAAATATTAGATATTAGATCATTTCCTAGGAACAGGAATGGAAGGGAAAGCAACATGGGAAGGGGAGTAGACTGGAAAGGAGAGCTTTTGAGTGAAAGGAGCTTTATTCCCCAGGAAAGGTGGGGTGCTAACCATTGCCATCGCCTCTGGATGCTGCTGAGACATTACCTTGACCACATGCTTTCAGAGTCCTAGGAGGGAGCAAAAGTGAACTCCTTCAGCCTTCACTGAATTCCTCTCTCCCCCAGAGGGCACCTCCCCACAGAGCTGCTCATAACCCCAGCCCAGCTTGAGCTGGGCCTGGGGCCCTACAGGACAAAGCCCTACTCAGCCTCAGAGCCCAGGTGGCTGCCCTGGGCCAGCAGGCGAACTGCAGGCACAGAGCCCCCAACCCCCAGCGAAGTTGCTGTTTTAAGGCTAATTTCAGGAAAGAGCAGAAATGAAGACTCTAGCTTTGGGCGGAAGTGGGATCCTTCTTCCACAGAAAAAAAACAGTCTGTAGAATTGGGATAAATTGCTGAAATGAAGCAAGCATTTTTCTCTCCGGCTTTTTAAAAGGAGTTTTACCAATTCTTTCAGAAGGCTAGCCCTTCGCTCCTGCACACTCAACCTCGTGTCCAGAATGCTTGGAATGTGTCCCTGGTTATTGAAACATCACTATGGGCAGCAAGATCAGTGACCCATTTGTTTCCCTAATCCCTGCCCAGTGAGTGATTCATGAATGCACAAATGAATGAATGATAGACAGATAATTTAGTGAGCCCCTGCAAACCCATATTATAAAATAGATGTTCTCTGGACATCAACCTTCTTTTGCATTATGAGTAGAACAGGAATCAAGAGGATTCAATATGCCCTCCGTCCTGGATCAGCTTGGATTGTAATGAATCCCAAGAAATGCACCTTTGTCTTGGAAAAAGTATCGCCACCAGACTGTCCGTTGGGACACCTGGGTTCAAGCTCCAATTCTCCCCTGTGGCCACAGAACCTCCACTTCCTTTTTGGTAAAATGTACACCCCGGGCTCACCCTGGGCTCCCAGGGAGAAACAATCCTACCCGCCCCAGCCAGGGAGCCACTGGGCAGCCTTTTGCAGGACTGCCCCTGCCCCTCTTGCCACCGCTTCTAAAAGGGCCAGTTGCCCCAGTGGCACAACAGAAAGGTCCACAGCAGTTGTCTTCCAGGGGAGCCCACCCCATCCCCTCAGACACTGGCTGCAGCTCTGATCACCTCGGGCGGGGGAGGGGGGCCTTCCATTCACAAGCCCATTCAGGGGCTTTTTGGAAGCCTTCTGTCCCGGTGCAATGAAGCAGGCTAAGGCTGCCTCTTTCTTCCACCGAATGTCCCAAAAGGAAATGACAGGCACCAAGAATTTGGACGAACATTTTTGGAAGAAACAGTGAGAAAATTGCACAGATCCTTGTTAGGTAACGCTTTGGAGAAGGAAACTGAAGGAAGTGGTAGATTCAGGGCATAAAGGACATTGTTTGCTGCCTTATTATCTCATTTTTCAGCGAAGCTGACGGGACAGCTGCCTGTTATTACGGGACACACCAGGAAATGTTTAGCTGCCAAACAGAAAGGAGCGAGTGAGGGGATTAGCAGCTCTGTTCATGCCACACAAATAGAATTCTTGCACCTGGTAGTCAAGCCGTTAGATTTATCATCTTCGGAGGGTATGTTACTTAAATCCCATTTACAAAGCAACAAAAACAACCCAAAAAGGCACCCTAATGTCACTGTAATTATGATAAGTATTAGTAACCATTCTGCAGTTTTTAGTCTCGATTAAATTAATTGGTGTGTCTTTCCTTTAATCACGCTAATCTTTTATTTGGTTTCTGTCATGTTGCAAATGTACCACTCTATATTGCACATCGGAAGCGTTCTTGGAGATGAAAGATCGATAACAGTTTAACCCTCGGGAAAGCTGCCATCATTAATGATGTTGTATAATAATAGTGATCTCTTCCAGAAGTGACTATTCCAGATCGCCTCCAGAAGTGACATTTTAAAGTGACATTTAAAGTGACATTTTAAAGAAAGTCAATTATTTGCCTCTCAGCTTCATTTTTTGATGCCAGAGGGTGGCAGGGTGAGGGTGTGGGAGCCAGCTCCTGGAGCCCATAGCACAGTGGAGACTGAGCCCAGCCAAGGGGCTGTGAAGGACAGCAGGTGGCCCTCAATGGCCGCCTTATTCCCACTTAGAGTGAATTTACTTCCCTCATGCCAGGGCCCCGGAAGGAATCCAATCCGAGGAAAACTGAGTCTTATATCCCGTGAAAACTACCTGTTAGTATGAATCTTTGCATTAATAAAAACACAAACTCCTTGCCCTGACTGGTTTGGCTCAGTGGATAGAGCATTGGCTTGCGGACTGAAAGGTCCCAAGTTCGATTCCGGTCAAGGGCATGTACCTTGGTTGTGGGCACATCCCCAGTAGGAGGTGTGCAGGAGGCAGCTGATCAATGTTTCTCTCTCATCAATGTTTCTAACTCTCTATCCCTCTCCCATCCTCTCTGTAAAAAAAAAAAAATCAATAAAATATATTTTTAAAAAAACAACAACAACAATAAATGCAAACTCCTCATGAAATCTTGTTGCTTCACCCATTAGGGTAGAAACTTGTTAACTCTGCCCTGACTGGCTTGGCTCAGTGGATAGAGCATCGGCCTGGGAACTGAAAGGTCCCAGGTTCAATTCCGGTCAAGGGCATGTACCTTGGTTGCGGGCTCATCCCTAGTAGGGTGTGTGCAGGAAGCAGGTAATTGATGTTTCTCTCTCATCGATGTTTCTAACTCTCTATCCCTCTCCCTTCCTCTCTGTAAAAAATCAATAAAGTATACTTTAAAAAAAAATAAAGAAAGAAACTTGTTAACTCTTCATTCCTCCTTTGAGATCTCCTAGGGCCTCTCTGGGCCAAGCCTCAATATAAAGGAGACTGAGACCAAGTTGGACCCTATAGGAACTCCTTACCACCTGAGAGTACCACTCCACCTGGAGGCCTCAGGAATGATTCCATTTTCAAGGTGGTATGAATTATCCATTGGACAGGAGTCAGGGCATTCCAGAGGGAAGGAATCACAAAAGGGCACACAACCAGCTAGAGAAGGGACCTGTAAGAAGTTAGATAGGACTAGAACTCAGCGTGGCTACAGAGTAGTGAAGGGAGAAGAGGCTGGAGCCAGAGGACAGAGGGCTCCGGATGCCCTTTTAAGGGGCATGGTCTTTGTCCTCCACATGACGAAGAAGAGTAACATAGCACTGGTGATGTCTGTGAAATTCACTTCTGGAGCATAAATTTGCAGGAAAAGATGCTGAAAAGGGGAAGACTTAGGAGATTCCCAGGATGGTCCAAGTAGGAAATGCTGAGCCTGCTTAGCAAAGAGGTGGAGAAGAAGCAGGTCCCAGGGATCTTTAGGGCATGGCTTTGACAAGACATAGAGAAGAAGGGCTAGATGAAGAATGCTACCATTAATAAAGATGGGAGATTCAGTATAAACATGGATTAGGGAACGAGGGAAGAATGGGTTTGCGCCATTTGGGCTTGCCAAGTTCAAGGTTCTGTGGAGATGTCTGGTCTGGAGATGTCTGGTCTGGAGATGTCTATCAGTGGAGAGTATGAGCATGGTTCAGACACAGAAATCTGACACTCAAAGGGGGTTCAGGAAGTACAGATTTAGTAGTTATCACTGGAGCTCTTCTATGCTTATGTGAATAGAGATAGTGGTTGAGTCCACTGGATTCAATAAAGTCACACAAGGATGGCATATAACAAAACTAAATGCAAGCTAAAGATCAGGGTTAAAGGACCCCATTTATTATGGACTGGATGTTGGTGTCCCCCCCAAATTCACATGTTGAAATATTAAACCCCGGTGTAATGGTATTAGAAAGTAGGGTCTTTGGAATGTGATTGGGCCATAAGGTTGGGCCTATCATAAATGGGACTGAAGCCCTTGTAAAAAGAGGCGGGAGAGAGCTCTCTCGGCCTTTCCACCATGTGAGGACACAGTGAGAAGAGGGTGCCTCTGAACCAGGAAGCTGGCTCTCCTCAGGCACCAAATCTGCCGGCATCTTGATCGTGGACCTCCAACCTCCAGAACCAGAGAAATAAATGTCCATTGTCGAAGTCCCCCAGTCTATGATATTTTGTGGAAGGCGGACGTAGAAAGAAGAGGCGGCAAAGGAAAACAGTAGTCCAGAAGCCAGGGGAGAACCATGTCACCTGCCAAACAGGCCAAGTGTTCATGGTTCTTGGCAATGAGGAGGTCATTGATCATCCCAGCAAGAGTTTTCTCTTTTGGAGGGTGGAGGTGGAGCACCTGGTATGGAAGAGACAGAGCAATGAGCAGAAATGCTGAACTGTACTGGGATGAGGAGAGGTGAGAGAGTGAATGCATGGAGGCTAGATACTTTTTGTAAAAGACTGTGATAGGAAAAGAAAAAAGAAAATAAAGACTGTGATATAAAGCAAGTAAACAACCCACAAGAAGATACAGAATTAAGGGAGGACTTTTTCTTTTTTAATGTACCTGCATATGATCTATAGGTTAGGAACCAGTAGCGAAAGAGAGAAGTCAAAGGATAAAAGGGTGATGAATCAGAAGCACAGGTGAGGCTGGGGGCCTTGTACTCTTGGGACAAACTACTACTCTCTGTGGTAAGAGGAGTGGTAGGACTGGGAAGAGAAGAGCTGAGTGCTTGGTTTATTGCTTCAAGTTGTATTTAATTTGCTTGTACTCCTCTCTCTACTGGAAGGACTCAGGGTTCCTCTGCATCCTCCACTGTGAGTTAAGCTCCCTTATCAGAACCTTGGCATTTCATCTGCTGTCTTCTCATGGGCCAACGTGTTCAACCTCAAATTGTTATTGGAATCAGGACGTCCCCACTATTCCCTTTCAAAGGAGGAATCATGTCCTGAACCATTTTTGTGCCTCCCACATCCACCCACATACCCAGAACAGTGTGTCACACACACTAGGCATTCAATAATTTTCTTCAAAAGAACAAAGGCATAACCTGAAATTAATTCTAATCTCTTGCTAGCTTCAACTACTCCTGATCCACTTCCTGCCATCATCAATTTCTATTCTAACAATATAAGATGACTCTCATTTTAGCTTGAATACAATATATTGGAAAAACAGGTACGTTATGATCAAATTCAGATATAAAAATATTGGAATAACCTTTGCCACCAAAGCAAGTTATGTAATCTCTTGGTGTATGTTTTCTTACTATTATTATTATCCAACTAGATAATCTCTAAGACCTATCTTTGTTAAGTTCTGTGATTCTTTCTCCGCTAGTACAGATCATTAAATGTAGACCTTATCTATAAAATATCACATATTTAATAAAACACTTTATCCATGAAACTAGAGTTAAACCTAGACTTCAATTTTAAAGCAGAAAAAAAAGTCAGAACTTAAAGAAAACTGAGAAAATGACTCTTCAATATATTTTTTCTGTAAGATTTTCTAGTGTAATATGCTATAGCTTATTCATTTGTTCAGCACACAAATAGATTCTGAGCACCTAGAATGAAAATTGCTCTGGAAGGAGTCACAGGGGAATAAAGGATGAATATCACCCAAATTGCTCTGAGGTATTCTGGGGTGGGGACAAATAAATAAGCATGCACAAATTATAGTATTATGTGATAAAAGATGGCACTGGAGAAACCAGAAAGGCTTCAGGGAAGGGGGGGCGGGGGCAGAGAAGACAACAACAACAAAATATTCTACACCAGGGACATCAACTTAGAAGCAAAAGCCTTAAGAACTTGCCTTCACTATATTGAATTAAGAAAAACTGTGCTATTCCTATGCGTTTCCCTCCCTCCTTAGCTCAAATTCTTCACAAAGGTGAGAACCTGAATGCCTGTACACAGCTAGCACCCAGTGGGACTTCAGTAAGACCAGTTTCAAGTTGACCTCCATTAGTAAGCCAGCAGGATTTAGCAGCCCTTTGGGGCAGAGTGATTTCCACAGGAAGAGTTGATGGTGAATCCTTTCTTCTTTTTTTTTAAGTCATCAGAAGAGCCAATAGAATCCACATCTGAGAGAGGGAGGTGATTGGGGCAATCTGTGGAAGCCCAAGTCTTCCTTCCATTCAGGTGTCTAGCTGGCTCTCTGACATCCCTGCCAGCGGAAAGGCAGCCTCGTGCCATGAAGGAAATGCACTCCTCAGAATGCCACGTATCACTTTTGAAACAGAATTTTGCAAACCATCTGCAATTTACAATACACACTTGAGCGCTGGGCTTTTTGAGAGTGGAAAGTGAGCAAACTGTGTGGGCCTAATCAGTGGGGCAGATCAGCAGACATCTTTAAAGAACTTCAGCCTCTGGTTCGCGGGGTGGCTTTTCCCCTCACCCTGTCCTGGGTTTCTGGGTGGAGCAGAGCCAGGGAGGGGACCTGGGCAAATGGCCAGTGATGGCCATGACTGTGGGAGAACCATCCAGAGGCCACTTGTGTGGTCTGTTGGCCACTTATCTACAGATGTACACAGCGGAGTATTTCACCAGTGAACCTGAAGGTCACATCTTTGAAATGTCCCACACTTAACAACAGCAAAACATGTCCTTGGCTTTAAAATGCTTAAACTTAGCAGATACTGGAGATAATTTGAATTATTTATGTCAACATGAGCTTTAGTTTGCCAACTAAAGCTGCAGGAACTAAATTCTCCTAAACAGTCTCATTTACATACTCAATAATTAAATTCCATTAAAAATACCAAGCTGCATTATATATTTAATCTTTGAATCTTTCTTAGCACTTCAAATGCTTCTAACAAAGGGAAATGTTCTCAAGTGTTTCCATGACTAGCAAAATGTAACCATATTAAACCTCAAGTCCTCTTAAGCATTCCAAAATGGTTTAGAACCTTAGTCAAAGGGTATTTAAAGGTGTCTTTTATGTTTCAACTGAAAATTACAAATTACACTCTTTCACTTGAGATCACAATTCTCTGACCCAACCCTCCCTTACAAATATTTGAAATACCACAGAACACACATCATCCTCAAGATTATAAAAATATCCTCTGGAACTTACACAAAAATGCTAACCCAGTGGATCTGACTTACTTCACTACCTCTCCATTTAACTCTAAATATGAACAGGACTAAAAATGAAGGAGACAGTTACATCATCCCAAACAAGAGGAGGTCACCGCGTTCGTGCAAGGAACATGCACAATGGCCAAAGGTTTCGGGCCAAGGCACGAGGTTTGATTCTCCCATGACAATGACCAACAATATGGTGAACTTTTCAAAGGGCGCTGGTCTCTCCCAGTTTCCAGCTATACCATGACCTGGGTTAGCCGCAATCCAGGTCTTACCTCTTTGCTCACCACTTTATTGGCTAGAATAATTTAGCCAATATGTCTGGTTCTATTCTGAATGTATTTCTTACTCTTCCAGTCTGACCAGGCCACACATATTTAAATAACATCCTATACATTCTTTACATCTCCCTTCCCTTTGCCTGGCTCTGCCTATCACTTGATCAAAGTGATGTGTCCAACCAAACTGTGACCCACCTTATGTCTCACGATAAGAGAAGATTGGCATGTGTTCTTTTCCTTTTCCCAGCAGGTCCACCTCAACGATGAGTGGTTTTGGTTTATTCCCAAAGAGCTCCATCCAAACTGACACAGCAGACAATATTACCTCTCAAACCTCAATGTGCATGGGAACCACCTAGTTCCTTCCAGTGCAGACTCTGCTGCAGGAGGTCTGGGCTGAGGGCCAAGATTCTTTATCAATTACAACTTCTGGTGATGCCGATGCTGCTGATCCTCACGTTGAAGAGAAGAGTGTGAATAGTTGATGGAATTAGAGCTGAATGCCAATCTGGCCCCCAATTTCTATAAATTATGCACAGCAAACACTAGTTTTCCCTCACTAAAGTTTTGTCTTTTTATACATCACTATCCTCAGATCATTCATTCTCATTCTTTCTCTCCCCGCACATCACGTCTTTTTTTTTTCTCTGCCCCTTTTCAAGCCTGTCAATGAGAATCGAATGCTTGCCAGCGGTCACCAACCTTTCGGACTTTTACAAGTACTCTCTATGCAGAGTTGAAAAGAAAGCTATAAAGGGAGAGGACTCAAATTTTAGCAGTAACTTAATAATAAGAGTTATTTATTGGGGGCTAATTACATGCCACTCACAAGAGCTTTGTGTCTCATATGTTATAATCCTATGAAAAAACTATCATTATTTACATTTTAAAGGAAGCGGAAACAGGCTCAGAAAGGCTAAGTATGAGGAAGGCTAAGTAGGTCAAAGCGCTAGTATCTGGCAAAGTGTGGTAGGTAGCTGGTCAGATAGTCTTGGAAGCTCATCCCACCAGGCTGCCCTTGTGACCAACTTTGACTGATAGAATGTAGCAGAAGTGACTTTTAAGCTTTGATCTCAAAATGTTTTAAACCACTAAAACATGGGATGGTTCATTATGTAACAGTAGAGAACTGAGCCCAACTTGAATTCCAAGGACATCTGACTCTAAACCCTTTCTGAGCCCAAAGTCAGGACCACTAAACCCTAATTTGAAGCTCCATGATGGGCTTTGGTCCTCCTTTTGTATCTGAGTTCCAGTTCTAAGCCAGGTTTGACCCACATCTCCTCTGATTTCCTGCTACCCCACTCCGACCCTAGGACTGACAGCCTTACCTGCTTCCTCTTGGGCCCAGCTCCCCTAAGACTGCCCTTTCTACTCTTCTTGGAGCTCTCTTCCTAGTCATCTTTATGTGGGGTTCAAGTTCTGGCTCTCGGACTTTCCAGGACAGTGTTTCCTCCATCCTGATGTGCCTGAAACCCCTTGGATTTTGTTGAAATGCAGATTCTTCTCTGGGTGCTCTGGAGCAGAACCTGAAACTCTGCATTTCGAGTAAACTCCAGATGATGCTCATGCTAGTTGGCAGGAATCACATGTTGAGGAGCAAAGGTCTAGGCTGCTCTGTGAAGCAACTATGTCCCTGCTCCCCGTTCCCATAAACAATGATCATGGCTGATGAGAGGTCATGGCGGACCCGTCAGCCAAATAGGGAGCCTCGCCTGTGCTCAGCACTGGCTTCATTCCTGTGTAGAGAACTCTGCAGTCACGGCTGCTATGAACTCATCACGGGTCGCCTAGAAAACCATGTGACAGAGAGGACAGAAAGAGGGATAAAGCTTCCATTTCAAGGCATTTATTTAGTAACACAGCAAGTGTCTACCACGCACCCTGCCAAACAATATGCGATGGTAATCACAGAACATCCTTTTGGGGGGGCTCTCAGCATATTCTAGTACCATCATATGGTCCCCCAAGTTAGTTGAAGCCTGTGAGCTTTAAATATAAAGCTGTCTGATGTCATTTGATTGTAATGGAGAAATCGACTTTAGGAGCCAAGGTTAGTTTGACCTGGAAGCATGTGGTTAGCATGTAGTATGTAGAGGGATGCCATGTCTTTAAAAATGTGTGTCTGGGCCCCATCTTGATAAGAATGAGGAAAGCACATAGGTGACCCCATAAATAAGGCCAGATAGGTGTCTTATTTGATCTGAGCCCCTGCAGTTTTTGTGTAGGGAGCCAAGGCACCCCCCCAAAGAAGACACCCTGGGGCTCCCTAGATAGATACAAACACATACTGCTGCTTAGCATGGGTCCTCGGAGCATATTTGCTGTCTTATTAAATGACTGCTTTGAAAATAGAAACTTCTCTTTTCTCTCTTTCCCCCTTTCACCTGCTGAGGCTCCTGAGACACGTGCTGTCTCTCCCCTGACCAGATAAAGGACCTAATCTCCCGAGGGACCAAGCAGGCACTTCAACACGCTGACGTCAACACTGCCTGGAGTGATGAGAACTGTAACTCTTAACTCTTCTCTCCAGCCAGGATGCACCTCCTATATTTTCCTCCAGAGTGGGATTGAAGCTTGCTTTGTTTGATCCACTCCTGACTTTGCAGGGCAAAGGCCTACCTCTGGAACCACACACTTAATCTTTAGTCAGCCCCACACTGGTAGGCCCTGAAGAAGCGATGTGGTGCAGGACAGATGAGCCCTGCCCTCCCCAAGGCCAAGTGAGAGCGGACTAAGACAGGTACCTGGGCACTAACGAGATACACACTGCAGTGGGGACATGTAGTCATAGCAGCGCTGATGAAGGACACTCCCAGCCTTCAGAATGAGGGTGGCAGGGACAGGAAAGGCTTCCTTGAGAAGTTGTCACTGAAGCAGCCTATTGAAAAATGAGTAACCCTGCACTAAGCAAAATGGAAGGGATGCGTGGTAAGCGCGTCCTAAAGGACAAAGGCCATTGTGTCAAAGAAGTTTGAATCAATTGTTGAATCAAATTCAAGTCCAAGTGGCAGTGCCATGGGATATGTGGGCAGAAGCTCAGTCCACAATCTGGGCTTCTATTTCAGTATAAAAAGAGGCTTTGAGTTTGAAACATTTCTGAGCTACTTTCAAGCTTAACATTTTATGAGGAAGTCCCTGGGGCCTTCTTAGTTTAAAACAGGTATATCTTTTCATTACTTATACAAAAGAAATAGAATGCAAAACATTCTATTCCTTAGTATTTATTGTTTTTGCTCCATTCTTTATAATCATGCTCATTTCTAGAAAGTGAGTTCCATATTGGAAAACTTCTCTGAGGAATCCCATCTAATAAAAGAGTAATATGCAAATTAACCATCACTCTGAGACAAAGATGGCTGCATCCATAGACACAAGATGGCGGCGCCCAGTCCCCTCACTCTAGCCGTGTTCACTGTCGCCCGGCCGTTTGCGCTTATCAGCCGCCCAGCGCAAAGCACTGTGTGTGCCTGGTCAGTGGCGGGCCCCCGCCAGGCCGTGTGTGCTCACCTACCCCCCCGCCCCCCAGTGAATGAATTTCATGCACCAGGCCCATAGTATGTGATAATTGGACAAAGCTGGGCTGACATTTACCTACAAAGAAAGACATTGCTAAGATAATGAATAAAGCAACCGAAACAGGGAATGTACTTAATCTACCTGAAGGACACTTTTTTTTTTCCAGTACTTTATTTTGAAAGTACACTATATGCAAATGATATTATGAATTAAATTACAAATCAGCCTCATCCAGTCATCAAAGCAAGTCGTGACTTAACATCTACTGGGAAACACTTAGCCATCTCTATATATAAAAGCCTAACTGATCAAACAACCAAATGACCAAACCACTGGTCGACGGGTCACTATGACATTCACTGACCAGCAGGTGGCAGACACTCAATGCAGGAGCTTCCCCCTGGTGGTCAGTGCACTCCCACAGCTGACTGACAGGCACCAGACTCAGGACTCACTGCTGGCTGCCGCAGCCTGGAGACTGCAGTGGAGCAGCAGCAAGCCTACCGAGCGGTAGCGACAGCGGCAGGCACAGCAAGGCCAGGATGAACAGGAGCAGCAGGCAGGACCCAGGTGGCGTTGGACTGCCAGTTTTGGCCTGATCCCCACAGGCTACACCGAGGGACCCCACTGGTGCACAAATCCATGCACCGGGTCTCTACTTACAAAATAAACTTGCATTTAATTACACAACGCAGTGTTTTGTACTTTAATCAAAACTTTGTATAAGTTCAACTTGACTTCCTTCTAACTTATCTGACCTCAGAGTTTCACCAAATGTGATAGATGCTCAATTGCCTGCAATGACCTTACATTTTTCTTAGCCTTGCATATAAAGTTTCTAAATTCTTCTGGTATTATCAGCTTAAGGAGGACTATAATACTCAATCAAAATAAGCTCATTTATTAATACAAAATTCAGGCCCAGCCTCTTTACCTAATTGTCTTATGAAGAATTTAATAGTAAAACAAAACAAATTTTTTTTAATGTCCAGGAAAGGGTATCAAGGAATCATAAATGTGGAGCTTGAAAGTAGCTCAGAAATGTTTCACACTCAAAGGCCTCTTTTTACACTGAATTAGAAATATCTAATCTAATCTAATAAAAGAGAAACATGCAAATTGGTGTCACTCTGCTACACCAAAGCCACGCCCACCAGCCAATCAGAGCAACTATATGCAAACTAACCCAACCAAGATGGCAGGCAGTAGCCACAGAGCTGGAGCAAGCAGATTAGATATTCCTTAATATCCTTTCCTGAACATGAAAAAAATTTGTTTTGCTTTACTATTAAATTCTTCATAACACAAATTTTTGTGCACCAGGCCTCAAGTACTGAAATAAAGATGTGAAGTGGATTGCCCTTAACTTACAACTCTTAGTCAAAATATCAGTTGCAATTCTTGTCTGCAATTCTGAAATTGTATAGGCTCTGAAAAACTAAGTTGTTAGCTTTTTCCTGAGTTTACTATCAAAACTTACTAAATACCAAAACCTCCTAAGCCTGCATGAAGCTATGTATCCACTTACCCTTGTGTACTCTATATAAATTTGCAGCCCATTCTCACACTCCTATACCACTTGACTGCCTATGGGACTCTTATCCCACACAATTATTTTTCTTAGCACATGGAACTTCTAACATATCAGAGACTTATTTTATTATATTTATGGGGTTTGTTTGTTTGACTCCCATCCTTCTACCCTTGCTAGACTATATAAGCCTCATAGATCAGGATCTTTATTCTGTTCACTGATGTATCCCAAGCACAGAGAGCAATGACTGGCAGAGTCGGCATTCAATACATGTTAAATGAATGAAATATTGTAAACTTCACAGGAACTCAGGAGTTAGGATTTATGTTATCCTTATTTTATATATGAAGAAATGAGGGAGCCCTGACTGGTTTGGCTCAGTGGATAAAGCATCAGCCTGCAAACTCAAGGGTCCCAGGTTCGATTCCGGTTAAGGGCATGTGCCTTGGTTGCGGACATATCCCCAGTGTGGGGGGGGGGGATGCAGGAGGCAGCTGGTCGATGTTTCTCTCTCATTTATGTCTCTGGCTCTCTATCCCTCTCCCTTCCTCTCTGTAAAAAAATCAATAAAATATATTTAAAAAAAAAAAAAAGAAATGAGGGAGAACCAAGATGGCGGCATGAGGTATATACCTAAATATGCAGGCTCCCACAACCACATTAAAAAATACAACTATAAACCTAAACGGCCATCCTCCAGAACCAAGGGAGTGGAAGCTTTACAACTAGAAGGCAAGAGAAGGAGTGCATTGAGACTGAGTAGAAGTTCTTGGCACCAAAACTGAGAGGTACGGACGCACACAAAACAGTGGCAGCGGCGGCAGCTGGGTTGGCAGCTTGTAAGGGACTACAAGATCTGGGGTCCCACTGAACTCAGTGCGGACTGTCTGGCAACGGGGCAGAAGATGAGTGGCTTCTAGCAGAGCTGTTCACAGCGATCACTGACATGGAGCTCTGAGACTCGGGGACTCAGAGGCGCATAGACGCCAGGGCATGGAGACGCCAAAACCTGGGGCAGCCACAGAGCCGGCTGAGGGACAGACATAGTGGGTTGCTCCGCCCCAGTGATTCTGAAAGCCCACCCCACCCAATTTACAACCCCACCCAAGCTGTGCGCCTGCCTGCCTGCAGTCTAACCTAACAGACTGCAGCTGGGACAGAGATCACCACTCTATCAATGCAGGGAAGCAGCCAAAATATGGAGACAAAGAAACAGATCACAAATGACAGAAATGGAGGAAAGCAAACAACTGGATATAGAGTTCAAAACCATGGTTTTAAGGTTTTTCAAGAATTTTCTAGAAACTGCCAATAAATTTAGTGAGACCCTCAATAAATCTAGTGAGACCCTCGAAGATATGAAAAAGGACCAACTAGAAATTAAGCATACACTGACTGAAATAAAGAATATTATACAGAGATCCAACAGCAGACTAGAGGTTCGCAAGAATCAAGTCAAAGATTTGAAATATGAAGATGCAAAAAACACCCAACTGGAAAAGAAAAAAGAATCCAGAAGTGTGAAGATAGTGTAAGGAGCATCTGGGACAACTTTAAGCGTACCAACATCAGAATTATAGGGGCACCAGAAGAAGAGAGAGAGCAAGATATTGAAAACCTATTTGAAGAAATAATGACAGAAAACGTCCCCTACCTGGTGAAAGAAATAGACTTACAAGTCCAGGAAGCACAGAGAATCCCAAACAAAAGGAATCCAAGGAGGACCACACCAAGACACATCATAATTAAAATGCTAAGGGCAAAAGACAAAGAGAGAATCTTAAAAGCAGCAAGAGAAAAACAGTTAGTTACATACAAGGGAGTACCCATACGACTGTCAGCTGATTTCTCAACAGAAACCATGCAGGCCATAAGGGAGTGGCAAGAAATATTCAAAGTGATGAATAGCAAGAACCTACAACCAAGAATACTCTACCCAGCAAAGCTATCATATAAAATTGGTGGTCAGATAAAGAGCTTCACAGAGAAGAAAAAGCTAAAGGAGTACATCACCACCAAACCAGAATTACTTGAAATGCTGAAGGGCATTCTTTAAGAAGAGGAAGAAGAAGAAAAAGGTAAAAATAAAAATTATGAACAACAAAGTGACAACAAATACATATCTATCAACCAGTGAATATAACAATTAAGTCAATAGAAATACCTGATGAACAGAATAAACTGGTGAATAGAATAGAAGTAAGGGCATAGAAAGGGAATGGACTGACAATTCTCAGGGGGAAGTGGGTGTGAGGGGTATGGGAAGAGACTGGACAAAAATCTTACATCTATGGATGAAGACAATGGTGGGGGTAAGGGCACGGGGGCAGGGGGAACCAGGTGGGAGCTATGGGAGTTAAAAAAAGGAACATCTGTAATAATCTGAACAATAAAGATTTAATAATAATAAAAAAAGAAATGAGGCAGGAAGGGGTTTTACAATGTGCCCAGGTTCATAACACAAGTAACAGGGACAGGTAGGAATCTCGTGTTTCTGACACCATAGTCCGCTTGCTAAATGGCCATATCATGTGGCCTCTTCCATTGGGCCTGCCTCAGAGTATGCAATGAACATGTTGAATTATACCCACCATAAAAAAACCACTATCTAGTGCCATAGTGTCCTCTTTGGTCCCCTCAGGGCATGTGACCCTTTGATAGTTTTGATCCAAGATAGCAAGCTACTCATTTCACTCTCTCACTCAGAAGAAATCAGGCTGAAAAGTCAGCCAGAGGGATTGTTTTTCAGTCATGTATCCACTCATTTATTCCATGTTACTTATTGAGCTCAATATACTGAGGCTATACGAGCACTGCATTTTGATGCAGTCAGAAAGCCAGGAAGGGGACAATGCGCCCATCATTTCTGGACCTAAATCTACAGGTTAAAGATGATCTTCTCTTTGACTTCATCAGAACTAATGGCACTTTCTGAGGCCTAGAAAAGCCTCCTGTCTGGACCCTGCCCTGGGGCCTCCTTCCAACCCACGAGGAGTAAAGAAGCAAGTGTGCATGACCAGGCCCCAGAGTCTGTTGAGCTACAAGCCTTGCGACTGCTTGTTCTGAATAGCCTTGCGCTGGAATTTGGAAGGAATGTGAGCAGCGCTCCATATGAAGCTCAGTTTGGCTTCAGGGACCATTTTAATTAAATTAATTATCTCTAGAGGAAACACTTAGAGCCATTTAAGGCTAAACAATAGGCACTTGTTCTCACTTCTAATAGGAGTCGCCTTGTGCAGAGTTCTCTTAAGGAGCTGAGAACAATACCCCCACCAGCTATTTAAGGAAGGCCCTCCCTCCTGCTCCCTCTCCCTCCTCTTCTGCTCCTCATCTGCAGTGAAGAGGTGTTCAGAGAAGAGGGGTGCAGAGGCTGAGAGATGAGGTGAGAGCCTGTGTCTGGAATATGCATAAAAGCTCCCTGCTGCTTCACTGGCTTCCTACCTTGTGCACATCTGCATTTCGCTCCCCTCCGCTCCATCATAGGGTCTGCACGTCCAGAGGAAGGGTCCCATCCTAGCAGCCCTGTTGCTGCCCTACAGAAATGGGTGTCACCATTTTCCTAATACACTTTCCTGCCCATTTCCTCTGAGTATTTCCTTGTTTGTGGTTGATTTGTTCTATTCTTTCTGGTGTTTTTTTGTTGTTTTTTTTTCAATTGCAGTGCAAGGAAGTAAGGTAACTCAACATCCCCCCCCACCCCCTCACCCCCACCCTCCCTTTCATCCCTAGCTCCTCACTGCCAGCCAAGCACCACAGCCTGACCCTAGAAAGAGGAGGGTGGTGGTGGGGGGTCCCTTCACCCTCAACTTCACTCTTCAGAGCTGAGCATCATCTTCCAGGATGCATCACTCCTTTGTGGGAAAGGCTTGATACTGCAGATATGTTTTGTTATAAGTAAAGGAGAGAATGTTCAACGCCTTTCTGTGCTGTGCTATGCCCTCCTCCCTGAGCTGTCCCTCTGAGTTTGATTTACCCTCCGCAGAGCCCTAAATGACCCCCATTCTTTGGTGGCTCTCCCAGTGCGCAGGGGACATGGCACACAGCAGAGAGCCCTAAAGGCAGTCACTACTATAGACTTCCTGACAGTGGCAGCATAGGTACCAAGGGCTGGGCTTGCTGGAATGAGTGCACACTAAGGGTCAGAGCTTGTCAGCTTAACCTCATAGGCTCATAGTGTGCAGCTGGAGCTGGAAGAGTTGGCCAAAGCCCGGGCTACAGGCTCAGCAGGTGCCACCCAGGTCTGCCTATCTAGTTAGCAAAGCAGGACTTGGTTTTCAGTATAAATGGTGACTCCACTATCCTTGAACTAAAGTGATAAGTAATGATAATACTCAGGATTATTTTAAATTTACTTTTGTATATTCTAATCTAAACTAATAAAAGCGAAATATTAAAATTAACCGTTTCTCCGAGACAGGGTAAGCCACGCCCACCAGCCAATCAGAGCGGCTGTATGCAAATTAGCCCAGCCAACATGGCGGCCGCCACTCCCGGACCTGAGTAAACAGCCCTTTCCATTGTGGCAGAAGCGAAAGTGAAGCTGCGCCCCTCAGCTCAGCTCCG
>PVJC01021499.1:0-28189 GCA_004026665.1 Murina feae
AAATATAAAATAAAATGAAAAAGGAGTTTTAGATTGCTATAGTTTAATGGTGGTGAAACATGGGAACTAAAATGGTCGGTAGGAACTGCTCTGCAGAATGAAGGCTGCTACTTTGATATCGCTCTGCTCTGTTTTGCTCGGACCCTCTCGGAGAGACAGCCATTAGTGACCTGGAGGTGAATGGGGAAGAGTGGGCAGGGGATGATGATTGACAGATACCCAGAATGTACAGAGACGTTTGTTCCATGCTGGCCCTCCTAACTGACCCCATGTGTCATTACCAGGTTGGCTGCTAAGGTACAATGGTTATTATTGACAGTGCAGCCTCAACACAATTATTGGACCAATAAAACATAATAGTATTCTTACGTATTAATCTTATAAACCAAAAGTACAAATGAACATCGTGAGCTCTCTGAACCAAGGGTCATTTTTGAAGTATGGACATTTTGGCATGCACCATATGTTTCCATGAACGTTTTGCACAGGATGAAATGTCCTACAGGGTGGATGGAGAGTTTTTATTAACTGGGTAATAAGGAAATTGGTAGTTTGGAGAAAAGGAGACTTGGGGACAATATGCACATTCTCAGCTGTGCAGAAGCACTGTCTTGTGGGAAAGGAATTAGAACAGACATGCCTTGCTCCAAAGAATAAGCCTCTGAACCAAGGCTAGCAATCAGGAAGTAAGCTATTTCAGCTCAGTATGGTAAAAAGATTTTGACATTTTAAATTATGTGATGCCAGTGAATGCTTTATTGTAAGAAATATCCTGCATTTTAAAATGTTCTGGTTATCCAGGGTCACTTTCAACACTAAGAGTCTTTGATTTTCGAGATTTAAAATAGATTTATTTGAAATGCCTATTTGAAGTTTTAGTAAGAAGCCTTGCATCTGTCAAGATAATCTGAAAAGTTCATATTATGCCCTAACTGTATCTCTCTCTCTCTCTCTCTCTCTCTCTCTCTCTCTCTCTCTATATATATATATATATATATATATATATATATATACCTTTCTATATCTCAATTCTATATATCTATCTCATGATTTCACATTCTGCATAATTTAAACTTTTAAACTATATTAATACAAAATAACTTTCATATAGCATGGCTTAATATTTTTTTAAATGAAGAGGGAAAAGCCATGCTGATTGGTCATTCATTTAAAGAAATGGTTACATTTCCACAGCAATTTCACATAACAAAACTAAATACTGCAGGTCAAATAATGTATCAGAGATGGCAATAGAACAGGTCAAGTAAATGTGCAAATAGAGTTGAGTGTGCTGTTATAAGACAAACATTTAGAGATACGAGGTTAAGCCACTTTTATGTTTATAAAAGTATTGATTCAAGGAAATCAAACTTGGAAAACTATAGACTTAAAAATTAAGTATGACTGTTTATAAAAACAGCTGACACATGTATTTGGCAAATTTCTCAAAGATAATTCTTTTGTGATTAAATATACTCAGGATACTCAAATTCTCACCTTCAGAGTGCACGAGTAAGCTTGTGTTCGAGCACCTTAGTTTGGAGAAGCTTTCCTGTCTTTTGTTTTCTAAGAAAATTGTAAGTAAGTAAGAAAGGTGTCCAATAATAACTCTATGCCTTTCCATTAAGTAACATAGGGAAAACATGTAAAAACTTTTAAAATTACATTTTGGTAAATTTTATTTTACTTTGTCGATCTCAATCCTTAGATAACTAAAAATGGAAAAGAAAACAATAAGCATTTAATTCTCCATTCAGATCTTGATTAAAAATGTCAAAATTGGTTCATACAGAAAACTCTCCTTAATAAAAATTATATTTCATGTTGTTTAAGAATTTTTGTAAAAACCTTTACCAAGAGATAGTCTTCATACTAATGTGCATCTCCTTTTGAAAAATAAATCTTTTGAAAAATAAATTTCAAGTTTTTCAGCTCATCTTTCATTCTTAAAAGATAAATATATGTAATTAAATGAAGCAAGTAATAAGAGCAAAAAGTATAAGATAGAAAATAATTACAGATCAATAAGAAAAATTAAATCAAACAACTTCGGTAGTTCTTATGATTTCTATAGCAAAAAACACTGACGTGAGCAATACACTGCTTGGACAAGTGGTGAAACAGCTAAAAATGTATCGTGTTACTGTGTTATGAATATGTATAAAGTTTTTCATTTTTATTTTGTTTCTTCAATAGCATGTTATATGCATTAATATATATAATAACACTCTAATGAATATAATGGATACCTGGGTCATGCAGTACTTTTTCAGGAGAAATCATAAATGGGCTCAATGTTTCTTTTAAATCTAGCTAATTGCTTATTTTTTAAATTTTATTTTATTGTTTAAAGTATTACAAGTAGTAGCACATATGTCTCCTTTTTTTGCCGTTGACCCTCCCCCGGTCTCCCCTGCTCCCTGGCACATGCCCTCACCAACCGCCCTTCCCCGCTCCATGTCTTGCGTCCATTGCTTATGCTTATATGCATGCATACAAGTCCTTCAGTTGATCTCTTATTTCTTAAGTTCATAGTATACTTTAAGTCATTGTTCTTATAAGATAAAACATTTCTGGACCTCTTATTGCACAGGTAAACAATAAGTTAAAAATGCATAATTTTCCTTACCTGAAGGATCTATGATGTAGCAGAAAATAGCCGTGGATGTAGCCAGGACATCTAGATGTGGAGTCTCTCTCAGACTCATAGTTGAACTAATATCTATAATATGTATTGATTCAATGTATTGGGTTCCTCACTAGGGAAATTTAGGACTTGTGCAAGCAGAGGAATAAACCACTAGTGTACATACATACATACATACATACATACAAACATACATATGTATGTATTTGATACTTCAAATGAAATCATGTGGAAAGTTAGGAAACATTGGGATATCATTTAATATTTTCTTACTAATTAACTACACATTGCTGTGAATGGTATATTACTTTTTGGTGGCCTAAACTGAATCTAAATATTCATTAGAATCATATATCTTCTTTATTCTTTTTTGCTGCATTACTCTATTGGTAACTTTGCCCCTCAATGTGAGTATCTCAAGGCAATTTAAATATGACCAAACCAAAACTAATGATTACACATACCCTCATTGTTGTGGTACATTGAACTATTGTTCTCAGCTATATACTTATATCTGAAAAAATAGACCTCAAAGTGAAGGCCATAACTAGAGATAAGGAAGGCCACTTCATAATACTAAAGGGATCAATACAACAAGAGGATATAACCCTAGTAAACATATATGCACCCAATGCAGGAGCACCTAAATATGTTTAAAAAAAAAAAACCCTCCTGGAGGATATCAAGGGAGAGATCAACAACAATGCAATCATAGTAGGGGACTATAATACACTACTTATATCACTGGATAAATCCTCTAGATGAAATATCAGCAAAGAAACAGCAATCCTAAATGACTCACTAGGTCAGATGGACTTAATTGACATCTTCAGAACATTTCACCCCAAAATCATGGAATATACATTCTTCTCAAGTGCACATGGGACATTTTCAAAGATAGACCACATATTGAGTCACAGGCAAAGTCTCTCCCAATTCAAGAAGATTGAAATCATATCAAGTATCTTCTCAGATCACAATGGCATGATATTAGAAATAAACTACAATAAAAACAATTTAAAAAAAAACCTCAGTTATTAAAACAACCCAGTGATGAAGCTGTAATTACTCCCTTTATTCAAAAAAAGAAAGAAAGAAAGAAATTTGAGGCTAGAAGAAGAAAGCATACAAAGTCACATTCAACTAATGCCGACCTTATGTCTACAGGGTGTTAAAGCCCATGTCTTTCTATCTTTTCAAAGAACCAGCTTTTGGTTTAATTAATCCTTTGTCTTGTTTTCTAAGTCTCTATGTCATGTATTTATGCTCTGATATTTGTTTCCTTCCAATTACTATGGGTTTCTCTTGTCCTCTTTCAAATCTTTGAGTTGTAGGTTTAAATAGTTTATTATTATTTTTTTCTTATTTTTTGAGGTCTGCCTGTAATGCTGTGAACTTCCCTCTCAGGGACTGCTTTTGCTGTGCAGCAGAGATTTTGAGTTGTTGTGTGTTTATTTTCATTTGTTTCCAGGAAATTGTTTATTTCTTTCTTGATCTCATTGGTAACCATTCATTGTTTAATAACATGCTATTTAGACTCCATGTGTTTGAGTATTTTTGAGTGTTTTTACTGTAGTTGATTTCTACTTTCATTCCATTGTGATCTGAGAAGATGCTTAATATGATTTTAACCTTCTTGAATTTGTAGAGACTTGTTTTGTGTCCTAACATGTTGTCTATCTTTGAGAATGACCCATGTTCACTTGAGAAGAGAATGTATATTATGAAGTTTTGAGGTGAAATGTTCTATAAATATCAAGTAAATCCATCTGATCTAGTGCATTATTTAGAGTCAGTATTTCATTGTTAATTTTTTTTCTGATATCTAATCTTATGTGAATAACTCTATTCAGGTAAGCCTCTCTGCTTTTGAGTGGACCCCCAAATAATTTTATTAATCTTTAATATATATACACTCAGTAGATAGAGTATATCTAATCCTGCTAACTTCTCTTGGAGAACCTTTAATTTACAGATTGCCTTGTGACATTTTTCCTAATTCCTTATTTGCTCTTCCTCAGTCTCTCTTCCGGATAGGTGGCATGACCTCAAGATCCTTCATACCCATCTTTTACTAGTGAGCCATGCTCCATCTTGTTCTTGATTATCTTAAGTTTTTTATTTACTTGTTGACAGTATCTATGAAAACTGTATGTTTTTTAAATATGGATTTTAGCTCTAGAAAACTGCCTAGAATATGACTTATACTGATGGAAATTTTCCTTTTCCCATATGACCCAGGTGGTACCTAAGTGGTCTGCACACATTCATTCACCTATGCATTCCACAGGTATATACCAAGCTCTGTGCACCACAGGTCAGCAAGCAAATAACAAAACAAGCAACAAAATTTCTGCCACTACAAAGCTTATACTCTAGTGGTGTGTTGAGTAAATAAATGAATTAATTAAATAGATGTTGAAAGAAGCTTGAATTTGGTGAGATAATAAAAAAGACCTCCTGAAAAGACAGCTTTAAAGCAAAAACTTAAAAGAGGGGAGGTGCTGTCATGATGGAATTTAACATAGATGCCCATGAGAAACCTAAACTTTAATCTTCTCCTTAGTCCAACTATAGATGTCTTATTTTTGTGGCAGACAGGAAAAGTATCTGGCAAAGATGTTGGTAGATCTGGTACTCTTCTCCCGACCATGCTTAAGGGAAATGCTGTTTGGGTCCTTAGCCCCCATATTGACAATTTCTTTCTTTCCCTCTTTTTCCCTCGTAGTTTTGATTCAGTTCCTTAGCAAGCTGGATGTAATCTGACTAAGTCCTTACCCAACTATTACAAAAGTGCACACACCATGTTTGGACATATGTTCTTGTTTGTAATGATCTTGTAACCTTTATTTATTATAGATATGTCATGGTGTAATGGATCACTTGGGGGTATTAAACACTCAGATGGAAGCAGTTCTGCTTGAGCCCATCTGGAAATGCTGAGGAGGGGAGAGTTGGCTTCCTTGTGGATAAGCTTTAAAAGAGAATTAATTATGTAGGACTCCCATGGTTATATAGGTAAATGTGATCCTTGGAACCTCCAACAAACACATCAGAATTACAACTAAACTACAGAATAACCATTATTCAGAACCTCCTGAAATCTAACTGAGCAGAAGTCCTACAACTAAGGATATAAATTAGCCACATTGAGACTAGTAGGAGGGATGGGGATGTGGGACAGGCTGGTGTCCTATACCCATGTGTGGTGGTTATAAATCAGGAGGAATGTCCCAACTGTGGAGGTCCCCCCTGAGGAGCCAGGGATATCAGCCCCATAACAGGCCCCCCAGGATTCCAGTGCCAGGAGGAGAACTTCCCATAACTTCTGGCTGTAAAACCAGCAGGGATTGAGGCTGAGTGAGACAGAAGGCTTATGGAGTCCCAGGAGTTCCTCTTAAAGGATCCATACAGACTTAGTTGGACTCACTTGCTCTGAGCTCCAGCACTGGGCAGCAGATGGAAAGGTACCAGGAGAAGGAACTATATCATACAAGGAGAAACTGAATTGTCTCCAGGAGTAGGGCTGGAGGGGCAGACAGAAGAGATGGTAGAGGCGATCCTTCCTGGGTGATTTAGCTCATGTGATCTCATTTTTCCAGCATCTGCTTTTCACTTTTCAAAAATTGTTATGTAGAAGAACAAAAAAAAAAAATATATATATATATATATATATATATATATATATATATTCTCCACTTGAATGTCTAAAATAAAGACTCATACTCATTTGACAATACCAAATGTTGGCAAATATTTTGAGATGCCAGAGCTCTCACTCAGTGTTGGTGGGGGTGTAAAATGGTCCAATTACTTAAAAAATGTTTCTACAATTTCTTATGAAAATAAATATAGACCCACCCTATAATTTATCAATTCAACTTCTAGGTATTTACCAAGATAAATGAAATATATGTCCACAAAAATATATGTACAGATATACCTCCTTTTATTGTGCTTCACTTTATTGTGCTTCTCAGATCATGTGGTTTTTTTACAAATTGAAACTATGACCTTCCACCTGCAAAAAGATTGCAACTCACTGAAACTTCAAATGATGGTTCACATATGTTCACAATAAAATATTTTAAATTAAGGTATGCACATCGTTTTTCTCAGACATAATATTATTGCACACTTAATAGATTATAGTATACATAGTGTAAACATAACACCTATACTGGGAAACCAAAATATTTGTGTGACTCATTTTACTGGGACATTTGCTTTATTTCAGTGGTCAAATTCAAATACCTCAGAGGCATGACTGTACAACAAAAGCCATAGCAGGTTTATTCATAATAGCCTAAACCTAGAAGTAATCCTGTTGTCCATCACAAGTGAATGGACAAACACACTGAAATATGCTTAAACAAAGGAATATGACAGAGTAGTAAGAGGGAATAAACTACTGATTATGTAATAGCATGGATAAATCTCAAAAAAAACATTATGATACATGAAACAAACCTTACTCAAAGGAGTAAGTACTGTATGATTCTGTATTTATCAAGCTCTCAGACAAATGTCATCTATAGTGGGAGAAAAATTCAGAATAGTAGCTGTCTCTGTTGATTGGGGTAGGAGATGACTGAGAAGGTATGCAAGATATGTTTATGGGATGATGTCCAATGACTTTTATAAAAACGATTGAAGAATGCAAGACAATCTTATTTCAGCCACTAAAATACGTAATATTGTATAACAGCTAAAATTATTTTCTCCTCCAGGAAAAGTCCATTTCAATAAACAGAGAAAAAATTTTTTTTTATGTGTTTTCTCTAAGTCTCTATTTTGGGCATGGATCTTCTCTACTCATTAAGCAGGTACATTCTCCTCCAAGTTTGAAATAGGAAAGTGGTAGGAAGTTGAAGTCCAGGGAAAGTATTATTTGATTGCTAATGTTATGTGCTGGTACTGATTCCAATGCCTGACATATATTTAATGTTAAATCCTTATCTATAGGAATTTTAAGTGTTTGACATGCCCCAAGTTCCCAATTACTTGACATCTCTCACCTGCAGTTCTCTTAACAAAGATAAATGGTCTCTTACAAATGCTTAAGCTTGTACAATCACATTGCCGGTCTCTTAGCTGAGGTTCACTGACAAATCTCAAGACAACACAAGACACCCTCGATTTTATAATGGTCTACATGAAAATAGTTGATGTGACTTATGGAAAATATATTCTGCAGTTCATTGTAGTGGGCATGGAGTTATTCCTCAGTTTTAGCCCTAGTCTCCCTCTGTCATAGACTCCTTCAACTAGCCACCCACAACTTTATTTTCTCAGAAACAACCCATCCTGACCTATAGGTTCCAATGGCCATGTATTAAACACTCCTAGAGGCTTTTTAAAACATCCCTTGAAGGCCTTGATATGAAGGGAAAGCAACAACTACATTCTTTGAAGACCAATTGGAGAGTATTCAAGGCACCTTTATATGTCTTTCTGATGAAATACTCTCTCTGGTCGCCAACATTTTTCTTGGCCTAACCAACACCTTATAAAGGCTGATTGTATGCACTCAGCTCATGCTGACTAAAGTGGTTTGAAAATCCAGCACGGGTGAACAAGCACTTCACTTTCGAATAGGCAATGTCTACCCTACTGTCTAGGGTTTTCTTCTGAAAAAAAGACAGAAAGAGTCCTTTTTTAATTCCCTGTTACACTGCTAATTATTGACCTTTATTTTGCACTAATATTAGACTAAACCAATTACTCTCCCTAGTGTTTTGCATATATCATCTCACTAGTCACAAAACTAAAGAAATAGTTTTGGATCCATTTTGTAACTACACGCACTAAATGCTTAGAGTGTTTGGACGATTTTTTTCTTCCAAGTTTGTCCAATCTCTGAGGGATGGATCTAATATTCAAATTCACACTTGTCTAACTTAAGAAGCAATACAGTTGTTGTGGTACTCCATTCCTCCTATGCTTATATCCTATTTTTCTTTCATTTTAGAATACTTATTCCTGCTTTTAATTTATCATTTTTTATTTTAACATATATAAAATATCTAAACATCAGTATTTTCTGAAATAAAGCATGATATATAAACAAGGAGAAAACACAAACATAATCATTTTTAATTTGACCCCAGTTTACCTATATTTTTTTCACCACGCCTAGCTCTCCAGATTGAATACAACATTCCAAGTTCTCCAATGAAGCACTGAATAAATCAAGTTTGAAATATGGAGCTCAGTGTTACTGATGCTATCATCCAAGTAGAAATGCCAAAAGATTACAACTATCTATTTTGTTCTCCTGCCAAATAGACTAGATAGCTGCCAAAGAAGCTCAGATCTCCAATGGAGCATAAATTGAGTTTGAAAATATAGAGTTAAATTTCCACTGTAACTAAAACCTGATTAGAATATACTAAAGAGTTATAACATTTCTTTTTACTCGCCTGCCAAACAGACTTTGCTTCTGTCTAGGAAATTGAAATCTAAAGCAGATGACGTTGACAAGACAAATGCCATTAATAGAGAGGGATGTATGCCATGTAACAACACAGATTGAGACATTAAATGCCCAACATAAAACACAACTAGAAAGTTCAGAATTCTTCAGTGTGTCAGATTTGTAGATGATAGCTGCATGAATATCCAGGAATATGAATAGATGAGAATAATCTTGAAAGAGCCTGTTTTATTGGCACACAGCCTGCCTTTCTGAAAAGCTGTGGGGAGAACTTACGGCTTTGAAGAGGCAATCTGGGAGTAAATGTTATATATCTATGATGCCTATTATAGTCTAAGTATCTCATTCTTTAATTGTCTCATGAATGGACAGGTATTTTGAGAGTGTTAATGCAGTTGAAATGACTTTTACTGCTCCTTTTCCATAATAAATATTTTTTCTGACTTAGTCATTATAATTCACACAATTATAATTACTTTTTATGTAGAAATATAGAAATCCTGTATAATAAAACTCTAATCTGCAAATCGAAGGAACAGTGGAATGACTGGTTGCTATGATGTGCACTGACCCCCAGGAGACAGACGCTCAATGTAGGAGCTGCCCCTTGATGGTCAGTGCACTCCCACAGGGGGAGCTCCGCTCAGCCAGGCTTAGGGCTGGCGAGCACAGCAGTCATGGCTTGGAGTGGGCCTAAGCCAGCAGGCAGACATCCCCCAAGGGGTCCTGGACTATGAGAGGGTGCAGGCCAGGCTGAGGCCCCTCCTCCCAATGCATGAATGTCATGCACCAGGCCTCTAGATTAAACACAAGACAGGTTTAGTAAAAATTAGTTTATTTTTGATGACTGATTTAATGTTGCTTTGGAGCCCCTATTTCTAAAGTCAGAACAAACAAAAATTAAGCTTGATAAATAAGACTCCGTTGTCTCTACTCTCCATAATATGTGTGTGAGCGAAAAGCCAGTTGCTTCACAGAAGTCCCTAACGGAGCATTATCTCCCCAGGCAGGGAACATCGTCTTCCACTACTCTTTTCCAAGATGTTTCTGGGAGCAGATGAGAGCTTAAATGCCCTTCATGGTGATAAGGAGGGGAGAGGAAGGCTCTGGCCATTGTGCTCTCCTTGATGTGTCATGTCCCACCTGTAAGCATCATCTCTGTTCTTGGTCGCCAGGTGTCAACACCTGGCACAACTCAAAAGGGTGCTTTGTGATTTTTGTCAATCCTGGAGATGATGATTGTCCCTTCCTGATGGGAAGAGTCACTCTGCCTCTCTCTCATACCACAGATCCCCTGAATGTAGGCTGTGAATCTCCTGCGATTCCTTCCTTCTGCACCATCACCAGCCACTCCACTCACTTCAATACCTTCAGGCAACTTGAAGATTTTTATAAACCCCGCAGTCCGTGTTAAAGAGGAGGCACTATCTAAGGCCCACTGTCATTATTTATCTCCACTAGTAATTTTGCTTCTGTTTCTAACATGTTAGACAAGATGGGGGAGAGGCAAAAGGCACACTATTAATTCCTGTTTTGACCTCATATGAATCACTCTCATTTTACTAATGCTTGGTTTCTCATTGAAACTGATGAAAAATTATTTCATGTACATGTATGTTCTGCAAATTATTAGCAGAATCTGTAATCCTTATAAAACAAAACGACTTGGGGGAATTCTGGGTACCTGACCCTTGCTTTAGCTCTACAAAATGTAGTTCAGGAATGTGCTTATCTCAAAGGCTGAGTGGTGAGTGGTGATTCCCTTCTGGTGTGTGCATATGTGTTACTGTTCTTAGCAGTCATATTATAATTTATGTCTCTGAAGACTGCTGAGGTGCAGACAGTTCACTTGCTGTGATCTCCAGCACATACTAGAGTTTCCTCTTATCTATAGTTTCACTTTCTGCAGTTTTAGTAAATTCTCAATTACTAAAGTTTTTCAGGTACAGGAATACATAAAGCATGACTAGATAACTAACACACTCTTTAAAATACATTTGTGAAGCTCTGAGAATACTGTGCTATTCAGAATTCTACTTTAGTATAGACCTTGGGCACTCATTTCAATGTAATTCTCACCAATTAGAGTTCAGGCATCCTGGTTTGGATTCAGACCAGCCCGAAGGTTTTGAAGAAATTCTTAAAGGTCAATTGCTATGAGTATTTTAGTACATTTTAGGGATTTTTTGAAAGACAACTTGGGACAGCTTAAATGCAGTCCAACTTTACCATGGTTCTCTAACTGAAGAGAATAAAAAAGGAGGGAAAACATCAGTAATTCTCTTCTTTATCCTGCACCCCATAATCATTGCCAGTAATACCTTTCACATATTCCACAGTATGGTGTCATTTGACATCTTTTACTACAGTCCAGCCCAGTATTATCTCTCTCCTTGCCTATGGCAATCACCTCCAAACTGGTCTTCCTGCTTCCACTTACTTAGTTTATCTCAGAGCAGCAAAAGTGATCCTTTTAAAACATAAATCTAATTATAATACCTCTGTGATCAAAACCCTATCATCATTGTAAGTTGATAAAAAATAACATAAAACATCCTTATCATGGCCCACAGTATAACCGGTGGTCTTTGGCTTCCATTGCGCCCTTTCTTCAGACTCTTTCCCTCGTTTAAGTAGACACACAGCCTCCTTGCTGTTCCTTAAATACCTGTCTCAAGGCCTTTAAAGTTGCTATTAACTCCATTTAGAACGGTTCTAACCACCATGTTATTTTAACTAGCGCAGTTTCCACTTTCCATCAATCTCAACCTGATTTATGTTTGTTCACTTGCAGTTATGAATATATTTATTATTAGTTTGTTCTGTTTGTTTACTATGCGCTTTGCCCAATACAAGTACTTCACGTGGTCCACAGTTTCATTTTGTTTCTCTAGCACTATCCAATCATTAACAACAACAAAAGAGACAAAAATTCTAGGTGGAAAGTGTGTTTTTTATTTCAGTTGAGTAAAGAGTGTTAACATTTATTTTCGGACATTTCTTTAATTGGTTGTATCATCATATTCTCTTTTAATGTATATATATATATATATATATATATATATATATATATATAATGTTATATACTTATATCTACGACGGGAGACACAAATCTGTATATATAAAAGTCTAAGTGACCAGATGACCAACCAACCAGCTGGCAGCTATGATGTGCACTGACCACCAGGGGCAGGTGCTCACTGCAGGAGCTGCCCCCTGGTGGTCAATGCACTTCCACAGGAGCACTGCTCAGCTGATGTTTGCCAGACACAGGGCTGATGACTGGGAAGTGCAGCTGTGGCTCAGGAGCCTCTCCTGCAGACACTCCCCCTGTACTCTTGAGTGGTGGTGGCAGGTGCAGCAGGCCCGGATGAGTGGGAGCATCTTGGTGCCCTGCCGGGGCTTGGGCTCCGTCTCACCTGCCTGCTGCTTCCCATAATACTTTACGCTGTGCAGGATCAGTGAGGACAGCAGGCTGGAGCCTGACAAGTTGGCACATAAGGCCAGGCTGTGGCAGAGCAGAGATCCACTGATCCCTGCAGGCCAAGCCCAGGGACCCCACCAGTGCACGAATCCATGAACTGGGCCTGTAGAATAATATAATGTACTTACTATATTTGCAGTCCAATATGTGAAATTACTGGTGTTTGGAAGTCCTAACCATACCCTCAACCAAAAGTTATTATTATTAATCCAATAAAAGTGAGTCAGAAATCTGGTCTTGGAGAAAAAGTTAAAGGCAGTAGCTAATATTATTGTGTGCCAAACATTGATGTCAACACTTTACTAAATTTTCATTTTATCTTCATATAAATGATATGGTAAAGTTTTTGCTATAATCTCTTTTGAACATGAGTGGACCAATACACAGATAGGTTACGTAACTTGCTTATCATCCCCTAGCAAGTCAGTCGGTGGAGCTGAACCAAGAGGCTTACTGAAAGACAACGGTTGTGATTACCTCCCTCCATGTAGTCTCTTCCTGGGTTTCTGTTTTATAATTACAGAGATTAACCAGAAGTAAACCTCAATTTTCATATCCTTGAATAAAAATGAAAAAGGGTTTACAGACGTGTGAAGATGAAGTGAGCCAGCATGTGTAACATGCTTAAAAACTAAAAGGCAGAAAAATGAGTTTATACCCTTTAAAACATTCAGTCTTTGGGGAGTATGAGTGGGAATAGAAATGTTTGCTTGGGAGATAGCATGTGAAGGCAAAAAAAATATAAGCTTTGTGTTCAGGCAACCAGGGATTAGATTCTGGGCTCTGTCACATCGTAGCTGTGTAACTGTGGTCAATTGTTTAACATCCCTTACTTACCAGTTCATCTATTAAGGTAAGAATACCCTCTCATACAGTTTTTATAATCATCAATAAAATAAAGTGGGTTACATACATAACAGAGCATCTGGGATATAATATTATACTTAATAAATAATTTGACCTGTAGTTTGGCCAAGTCAGAGATTTACTAATCTTTCTTAAAATTGTAGTAAAGTATATAGTAAAGTATATAGTATGTAGTAAAACTAATTACCACTTTAACCGTTTTTAGCTGTACAATTTGGTGGCATTATGATCATTCATCATCACTATTCTCAGAACTTTGGCATCATCCCAGAACTCTGTACTCATGCCAATATATTTATAGCTATTAACAATATACTTGTCATAGCAATATAACTATACTATAACTACTGTAATATAGTTATTAAACAATAATTCCTCATTCTCCTCTTCCTCCAGCCCTTGGTAATTTATGTTCTACTCTCTGCATCTATGAATTTTTTCTATTCCAGGTAACCCATACATATAAGTGGAATCATATATTTGTCCTCTTGTCACTGACTTAATTTATAATGTCATCAGAGATATCTATGTTGTTGCATGCATCAGAATTTTATTCCTTTTCAAGGTTGAGTAATAATCTCTTGTATGTAAATATCACATTTTGGTTATCCAGTCATTCATTGCTTGTGTTGTTTCCACCTTTTAGTTATTGTGAATAATTCTGGTGTTAACATTAATGTTCAAATATCTGCCTGAGTCCCTGCTTATAGTTTTTCTGCATATAAACCTAGGACTGCAATTGCTGATTCGTATAGTAATTCAAAAATTTAACTAAAAAAACTGATTTTAGAGAGGGATAAAGGGAGAGGGAGAGGGAGAGGGAGAGGGAGAGGGAGAGAGAGAGAAATATTGATGTGAGAGAGGTACATCACCCATATGCATCCCGACTGGTGATTGAACCTATCACCTAGGTATGTGCCCTGACCCGGAATGGAACCCAAGACCTGCTGGTGCATGGGACTGCGCTCCGACTGAACCACACCAGCCAGGGAAACATTTTCCGATACGAAAAACCACAAAACTCCACTCTGCACCATTCTGTATTCCTACTAAAAATAGCCATAGGTTCTGGTTTTTCCACACCCTTGTCTACGCATTATTTCTCATTTTTCATAGCAGCCATCCTAACAGGTATGCAAGAGAATCCCATTATGGTTTTGACTTACATTTCCCTAATGATAGTGAACATCTTTTCATGTGCTTATTGGCCATCTGCATATTTGCTTTCGAAAAACGTTTATTCAAATCATTTGCCCTTTTTATAAAAAAAATTGTGGATTGACTTGAGAGAGAGAGAGAGAGAGAGAAAGAGAGAGAGAGAGAGAGAGAGAGAGAGAGAGAGAGAGAGAGAGAGAGAGGGAGAGGGAGAGAGAGGGAGAGAGAGAGAGAGAGATTTGTTGCTCCACTTATTTATGCATTTATTGGTTGATTCTTGTATGTACCCTGACCAGGAATCAAACCCACAACCTTGGCTATAGGGACAATGCTCTAACCCACTGAGCTACCCAGTGAGGGCCATATGAACATTTTAAAATTGAATTATTTGTTTTATTGCAGGCTTTTTGTATATTTTGAATAATAATCTGTTATCAGTTGTATAATTTGAAAAAATTCCTCCAATTCTGTAGGTTTTCTTTTTAGTCCTTTGATGATACCCTATGATGCAAAAAAGTTTTTAATTTCGATGAAATCCAATCAATCTATTTTTTCTTTTGTTGCTTCTGCTTTTGGACTTATATCCAAGAAATTGTTGACAGCTTAAATTTGTATAGATTTCCCACTATTGTTTCCTCAAAGAGTTTTATAGTTCTGACTCTAATGTTTAGGTCTTTGATCATTTTGAGTTAATTTTTACATGTGGTAACATAAGGGTCCAACTTTATTGTTTTGCATGTGTGTATCTAGTTTTTTCAGTAATATTTATTAAAAAGATGGCCTTTTCCCATTGGCTCCCTTGTCAAAAATAAATTGATAAAAATATGAAGATTTATTCCTGGCTTTCTGGTTTATTCCATAGACTGTAGGTCAGTCCTTATGCCACTCCCACACTGCGTATCTACTATAGCTGTAGGATTTGAAGTCAGGAAGTGAGAGTCCTCCAGCTTCCTTTATGTTTCTTCAAGATTGTTGTAACTATCCTGAGTCCCTTGAGTTTCCATATGAATGTTAGCATGGGTTTTCCTCTTTTCGAAAAATAAACACACACAGAAAGCCTGACACCAATGGGATTTGACAGGAATTGCATTAAATCTGTAGCTCGCTTTGGGTAGCACTGTCATCATGACAATATTAAGTCTTCCAATTTAGGAGCACAGAGTATCTTTTCATTTATTTGTGCCATCTTTAATTTTTGTAGCAATGCTTTATCTTTTCAGTGTGTAAGTCATTTTTCTCGTTGTTTATATTTAGTCCTAAATTTATTTTTTATTAAATTTATGTATTTTTAAATTTTGATTACCAAACTCTTTTTACAAAGAACATTTATTGTACTATAATTTGTCAGGTAAAATGTAGAAACTGACGTTAATTTGTAACTAGAAGTAGGAAGGAAATACTATTACTCTCTTTTACGAGGTTATGCTGCAAAATGACTAACTCAGTGTTATAACAACCAAGTATTTGTTGTTTCCATCATGTCAGCTCTGGGTTAGGGCTGAGGCCCTAGGTTCTGTAATGGAGAGGAACTGCTCCATGTTTCTTCTTCATCTTGGACCCAAGCTGAAGGATAGCCCTAGTGGAGACATGGTGTCCTTTAGAGGACAATGCCAAGAGGGAAAACAGAAATACCTAATATTTCCCTTACCTTTTCCTAGGAGTTAGCCCACTGTCAGTTTCCTCTGTATTTCCTTGCTCAAAGAAAATTCCATGGCCACACCCGAAATTAATGGGACAGGGAAATGTCAGGGGCAAAGTGGAACAAATAATTATGAACAAATAATTTTCACAGGTACAAATAGGGAATGAACTTTCACAGTTGCAATGGTTAGTTTCTTTTAAAATAAATGTCTGTCTTTTATCTGTGCTATCATCCAACCTATCTGTTTTCTTTCTGTGTGAAACAGAAGGAAACTTCTAACTTCATGTGAAAAAAAAAATTAATGAGAGCATAATTATAACATGCCTTGAGCAAAATAGAACAGAAGTTTATCAGTTCCCAGTTTATCACGGTTACTAAAAATTTCTCTATATAAAAGGCTAATAATGCAAAGTGTCCCCCTCGGGAGTTTGACCGGGAGACCAGGGGTTCAATCTCTGGCCAGCAGTGGAAGGCTCCGATGGGCCCTGATCGCAGGCCATGTCTAGGGATCCTACCTGTGCACAAATTTCTTTATATTTCTAGTTCTTTATATTTTTAAATAGCACATATATGTGGGAAAATGCCACAGGGCTTAGAGGGCAAGACAATAGCATATATATTTTTTTATTAAATTTATAAATGACAAGAATTTGTATTTTTGATAAATTAAGATTCCCATTAATGTAGTGAGTGTGCTTACATTTTAATTAGTTTTAACTAAATTGAATTGCTTGTTTGCAAAGCTCAGAAATATCAATATGCTGTATAAATTTCTTAAGTATCTAGTTTATAGGAATAATAAATTCTTATTTTCACTCAAATACTCAGGTGATTATAGGATTAGCATAATACACTAATTTTTCTAGCTTATCCAACATGTATTTAGCATATTTTGCTCACTGAAATGCACACAGTGTTTTCTCAATGTTTTCATATAAGCCTACCTCCTTGCTTCAGGTAACTCAAGATTATCATCTAAAATTTGGTCAGAAGAAATTCATGGTGTTAAAAAACAAATTTCAACTGAGTAACTTTAAACACCTAATTGACTTCATTCATGATCATGAACCAGGCAGCATCCCATGTAGCTTTTATAGGCAGAAGGGGGTGGGAAAAGGAAGTTTCTGGCAAAAAGTTCATTGTTCAGGTAAGATCACTTTCCTAAGGGCGAGGCAAGGGCTCAGTCTACTGGGCTATTACCTTGCTAGTGCTGACCATGTAATTCCAGGTTGACTGGGTGGAACCACAATTAAGTTGGTATTATATCTTGGTTTGGTGACATGAGTCTAACACAGGTGACTCCATTTTGGACCCATTGTTTCTTTTTTTTAAAAATGGGTTAATTGAGTAAGGATAAGACTTAGCCTTCTCTGATTCCATTTTAATTAACAAGGCAAGCTAAGATTGAATACTAGTTTACATTTTAAGCATTAATAGTGCCCATAATGTCAGAGTATAAAGATTTTATGAAAAATTGGATTCAAATTTGAACAGAACTCTCCCAGTCACTTTATCAGAACAAGATTCATTTATTTCACAGCTTGATTAAATTATAGGGCATGAAAAGGTAGCGAAGGCCCTAGAAAAAAGGATAAGGAAGATATGCTGAGAATAATGACTAAGTAGGACTTAAGTAATCCTTGGTGGAGGTGGGCATTTATACTTTAGAGAGCATCTCCTCTTGAAATGTCCACAAGGTGCTACTGAGGGATTTTAGGCAGCCGTGGTATAAGGTCAAATCTATATTTTATTTTTTAAAATTATCTTTATTGTTGAAAGTATTACAGATGTCCCCTCTCCCCTCATCTCCTACACCCTCTACCCTGCTTCTGCCCCTTCCTTAGGCCTTCCCTGCAGTATTTTCTGTCCATCGTCTATGCATATATGCACATTTTAGATAGATCATTCTGGCAACTGAATAAGGATGACTTTTTTTGGGGGGCGGGGGAGGGAGAAAAGACTTTGGGAAGACAAAGACACTATTTGTGAGGCGGTAACTAAAATGAAATGAAGACCTAAATTAGACCAGCAGAAAGAGTTCAAGTGCCCTGACTGGTTTGGCTCAGTGGATAGAGCGTGGGCCTGTGGACTGAAGGGTTCTGGGTTCAATTCCGGTCGAGGGCATGTACCTTGGTTGCAGGCACATCCCCAGTGTGGGTTGTGCAGGAGGCAGCTGATCGATGTTTCTCCCTCATCAATGTTTCTAGCTCTCTATTTCTCTCCCTTCCTCTCTGTAAAACATCAATAAAATATATTTTTAAAAAATAAAATAAAATATATTTTTTAAAAAGAAAGAGTTCAAGTGACCCAAAAGGTAGGAGTATGGGTTTTGCTGTCAACTTGGCATGGCTTACCCTGCTCCCCAGCTCTGCTACTTATCCTTCTGACACTATAATAGTCCTAATCACTCTAACCCTCAATTTCCCTTCTCATCTGTGAGTGTGACACCGGTACATTTCTCATAAAGTGGTTTAGGGAGTTAATGAGTAAGACATATTATATATACCGTTAGCTTCATGTCTAACATATCATGAATATTCAATAAATGATAACTAGCATTATTGTAATAGGTAAAATAGTTTTCTAAGTTTGTACTTTTAGCACTCACCTGCATCTAAACCTTCTGACTCAAATTTTACAGACTTCCTACTCTACCATATAACATCAAAAAACATGTTGAGAGAAGATAAACCAATTTTAGACAAGTTCAAACATAGCCCAGTGTTGAAACTGGGCATATAGTGAATTACTTTGGCAGTCCATTTTGTTTCATTTCAAATACTCTAGTAGGTGCCTTCCTTGTATCAGAAGTTGATTGTAGCCCGCCTAGTGTGGCTAAGTGATTGAACATCCAGCTATGAACCAGGAAGTCACTGGTTGTTGATTCCTGGTCCGGACACGTGCCTCAGTTATGTGCTAGATCCCTAGTAGGGGGTGTGCAGGGGCAGCCAATCACTGATTCTCTCTCATCATTGATATTTTTTCCCTCTCTCCCTCTCCTTTCCTCTCTCTGAAATCAATAATAACATATATATTTTTTAAAAGTTGGTTATAAAATGAGCTGTACCTCTGATATGTTATGAAGTAAATGAGATATGATAGAAGATAACTTGAGCTCCTCAAGCACACAGATTGTTTCCAAGTTGCCTTAGTATACCTCATGCCTAGTATGGTATAGGACACTTACCAGCCCCTCAGTAAAGGGTTACTGTATGAATACATTACTCTCTTTGAGAGAAATAGTGAATCAAATGTAGCATCATTGATTTGAATAAAAATAGCAAATTAATGAATGAAAAATAATTAATAAAAAATAGCTAATTAATAGCAATAAAGAATGGGAGTTAAAGCAATTCTTCCCCTGCACTTCTCTGGTAATATATTGTGGATGCCTTTCCTTAGAATTCTTTTCTTTCAGGGTTGGCCTGCGAGGAGGGGTATTGCAGAAGGTTTAATAATGGCATCATAAATTAAAACATTCCATAGAAAAACCCTGAGGTCCCGGAATCACTTTCCCCCTTATTATTAACTGATCCTCTACGTAAATCTAGCTTCAACACAAAGTGAAATTACTGAAAACCTTAGTATTATTGCTGGTTTGCTCACTAATGATTATGTCTCTTCCCCTGTTTTACAATGCTCTGCCTGGAAAATCTGTGGCAAATGAGTGGCCAGAATTTATAATACTCCTCAGGAAGTAATTTCCATACGCGGTGAATGATTTTGCATCCTCCTAGCTCAACCTTCACACCCCTCCATTCCTGCCTGACTGATTTGGTTATGGATATTAATGACAATCACAGGACAGGAAATGCTTTATTGTAATGTTTAATAAGTGCACCACTCTTCCAAATTATTCTTGCAGTGTGAATGTTGGTAATCATTATACTTTAATGATTGGGCATATCTGAAAGTGCTGGGAAAGGAAGGTGTCCATTGACAGCAGAGATGAAATAGCAAATATTTATGCAAAAGACAGAAGATTAATAGTTATAATGAAACATCACTCCTGTCAGTGTGCATGGTCTCAGACCAGGCCGAGCCCCGTGAAGGCTACTCCCAGGCCAGATCCTACTCTACATGTTGGTAAATGCCTCTGTGGCATAGCCCAGGGCTTCTGTGTGCATTGACAGAAATGAGGCCGTAATTAGAAGTGAGTGACAAGGTGCTTTTCATCTTTGACGAGGCAAGATTTTTTGTGTCAAAATATCTTGCCAGAGAAGTAATTTTCTCTGTGCACATTCCTTGTCCTGAACGCATTTTGCATGATAATAGAGAAGGGTGAAGTTGTTTCTGAAGGTTGCTTAGTGACAAATAACAGACACACTGCCTTTGCAGATAACAAGAGTCTGAATGCTGTCATATTGTCATATAGACAGATAGGACCCATGGTAAGCTGGGGATACTTACAATGAAAAAATAATTTGTTTTTGATCGAAGCAAAGATATTAACATGTTTTTTATGGTATTATGCCACCAAAGGTTTAAAATGTCCTGACAAGATTTAATCATTCAATTCTAAAATACTTTTTAAGGATTTAATCATCTGGAATTTTTAGCACAATGAGGAGACAAATAACCAGTATAAAACATTTGCTGTTTTACAAAACCTGCCTTGTCACTCAAAACACGAGCTGCTGTCAGTTCAGACCATTTTCAAACAATTCATAATTATCCTGGAAAATTGTCTGCCTTAACTGCACTAAACTGGAAAATTTCAGAACAACTATTCATGATGTTTAAAAGGTTTGAAACATTAAAAGGAGAAACATAAAAAACTCTCATTTTTGCTTTGCCTGATATGAGAGTCTGTGAATTAGAAAGGAAGAATTTGATCTTAAACCTGAAACTGATCATGTTCAGGAAACATAGTGCTTTCTTCCATTACTTATTTCCATTGCAGGGTATTGAGAGAGCATTTTTTTGGAATGTAAATTAGCATATAGTGATCAAATATCATAGGAAGTAGAAAGACAGTAAGTATCTGGAAATATAAATCTGATATACATTGCTAGTTATGTAATACCGGTATACAGTTATGGAAAATGTAGTAAGATCAGCAATTTCTAAAGAAGGAATAAATAGGCTACCCCAACTGAGAAAATATCAGAGTATATCTATCCAAAAAAGAGACAAACAGAGGAAAGAAAAGGACACTTAATATTGGAATTTAAAGAAGAAATTGACACCAACATCCAACTGTGAATATTATAGGCAATAACCTATTTTATCTCATCTTATTTCTTATTTTGTTTTTCATTCTTTTGCATATGTACATCCAACTTCCCCACCACTTATTGAAGTGATTTCCCCCTCCCATGTTGAGTTCTTGATGCTCTTATCAAAGACTAGTTGACCATATATGTACAGATTTATTTCTGGGCTCTCTATTCTGTTCCATTGATCTATATGCCTGTGTTTTAAACCCTTTTATCCCTGCCCAAGGATAAAACTTCATCAGCTATCTTCCATTCTCGCCCCAACCTGGGAGGGAACCCACAACTTCTGGTGCATGGGACCATACTCCAATCAACTGAGCCACCCATCCAGGGCTATATGCCCCTTTTTAATGCCAGTACAACATATAGTGTGAATAAAATATAAAGATTAAAGTAATGGAAGAACTGTCTATGTTTATCACATTGATTAAAAAAATCAACTTACAAATAAAAAGTTTAGTGTATGTCTATATTCACATGGGGAAGCAAAGGATATTGAGTTAAGATCACCAATGCCCAACTCTATCATAGGCTGTAACCTATTTTAGGCACTTAGAGGGAATATTAAGACTTCTGAGAGTCTCTTTTCATAAACTGAGATAAAAAGGAATAGTCATGGAAATAAAATATTATCCTAATTTCTGAAGTTCAATTTTCCAAATACCTTTATTGAAGTAAGGCTGATGATAATCTCTAACGAGTTTACAATAGACATTCTCTTTCAAGACCCTATTTGCCTATGGATTTTGATGTGACTACAATATTTATTTGAAAATACTGGGATCACAATTCTAATATTTGCCCAAATCAAATGGCCAGAAAACAAATTAAATTTTCCCCATTTTATTTTCCCTACATTCCCTTTTATTAATCAATTCAAAATAACAGTGAGAACTTAATATTTATTGGGTCATGTGGGAGCATCCCTGAATATGCTACTTACGATACATCGCACAAAGTTTGTGTTGAGGCCTTTACAGGTATAATTCTCATATCAGTGCTGGGTGCATTGCATCTATAATTCCCACATTGTCAACTGGAAAACGAGTGCTTCAAGTGCAAAATAACTTGTTCTAGGTCTCAGGGTTACCAAATTTCTTGCAATGCACAGAGTTAAACAGGCAAGGCAGGCTTATTCATGGCTGATGGACTAGGGGAGAAACGGACTGAATGCTACTGACACAAAAGATGGGAGAGTTTTTAAGTTCTGGATGAGTGAGTGCAAAAACACCGGGGGGCATTAGGGAAGAGGTTGATCAAGGGGATGTGTTGAGCACATTAATATTTTCCCGAGTTTGCAACATTTTTTTCTCAGAGATTAGGCTGTCTGTGTTTACTAAAAGGCACCCACCAAAGTCGGGATCCCATCCTCCCACAGAAACTAGAAAGGAGGGCTGCTCTCTCCATTAATAATTACGTTTCAAAGATGATTCCCAGTCCTTGACAAAGACATTCTATGGGTCATAAAACTGACAAGAGACCTGAAGATTTATACACATTTCAAATGGGCAGAGAAGTAAGTTATAGGCCGAGTTTTCTAAAGTAAATGTCCGTTAAAAAGGGAGGTCAAGGACCTAAGTTGAGGAAGAAACCGGTGTGACATTTCGTCAAGATGAGGGGAACGGTAAGGCAGCCTCATTCGAAGTTCATGTCTGTCAGGCACCAATGCAGGAGCTCCTAATCCTGACTTTACACTGAATCCCACTTATACTGGTTTCCCAATAGCAATTAGGGGTATTAACTGTCCTTAGGATGGTAGTTTATTTGCTCATAATATCTCCCCCCAAATTGTGGAACAACAAGTTACTTTCAGTTAATACTTATTTGCCAAAGTACCTTCTAAATAAAAAGTGACTTCAAAATAGTTTAGTAAACATCTGTATGAATTATGTCAAAATACAGTTGAGAAATTTGGGATTTGCCCATGAGAACACACCTAGGTAAGAGTAGAAAAGAGATTTAAAAATCAGATTTTTCCAAATACCATAGTTTATATTTTTTTTTCCATTATTCGAAACTATATGAAAATCTATCATTTTATTCAACAAGTAATTACTGAGTACCTGTATTTGACAGGTACTATGCTGGAGATGTATCCATGGGCAAAAGAATTAAGATTCCTCCCTTTTGGAACTTGAAATCTAGGAAGAAGCAGAAATTTAATTGATTCTTTTATAATTATTACTGTGATACATTCTTTGAAAGGAAACATAAAAAGTGCTATGAATACATTAACACTCATGTTAAACTTAGATGAAGTAGATTTCTCCAAGGGTGCAACTGGGACCTGAATCTGCCAGGTGAAGAGAATCTGCTGGGGAGTTGTGAAGGTTGCCCTACTACTCTTGGTCAGTTACCCGAAACAGAAAGAAACATGCCTCCCACCCCAGCAGGAGATGCTCCTCTACTCTATGACTTCAGCAAGAAGAGGAACCTCTCCTCACTAGGCAGCCACGCAGCCAATGAGACTGTTGAAACTCAGCTACTGAAAAGCCACTACACTGGAAACTTCTAGTTTTCTCTAATGGTATCTGTTTACAACGCCCCCTTTCCATGTAGAACAATATTCTCCTTTGTTCTCTGGACTTGCACGTGGTTCACCATTAGCCTGCAAGTGCCAAATTGCAATTCTCTGTTGTTCCTGAACAAACCCATTTTGCTGGAGAAATATCTGGCTATTTGCTTAAGGTCAATAGATCAGAGAGTTGACATAAAGTGCAGAAATGGAATAGGTCCCCTAGAGTCAGGAATGGGTAAGCACGAGGGATATTGTCACTGCTTTATGTTGAAACATATCCTATATAATAAAAAGGTAATAGGCAAATTGACCATCATGCCCTCACAAGGTGGCTGCACCCACAGTAGGGGTAGGGCCGGCTGCTCTACTGCTGATGGCAGTGGCCCAGCCGCCCAGGGATGCCCAAGGAGCAGGTAACCAGGCTGGCTGAAGCTTGCGCTGCTGGCAGTGGCAGCAGCAGAGGTGTGATGGGGGTGTCAACTTCCCCTGATACCTGGGTTGCCTCCCTTCCCTGGGGGCTCCTGGACTGTGAGAATGGGCAGGCCAGGCTGAGGGACAACCCGCCCCCCAATACATGAATTTTCATGCACCGGGTCTTTAGTACATTATAATTGGTTAAACTTTGGTCCAGGCTACTAGCTTGTACAAGACTCTTGTGGCAAAACCAAAATGAGCTACTGAACTTTTGAAAGGACTGGATTATTATCAAATTTAAGTAATGGCAAAGGATAATAAAAAACAAATGCGTGTGGGTGTTTGTTTTCCTACCTCCTCTCCTACAGTGTCTGGGAGAACATGCCTTTAGCAGCTGTCACAGGCGTGGGCGCCCCTCCCTGCCTCCACACCAGGATGTGCTTGCTCTGCTCAGTCATTCGCTCCACATCTCTCAGTTGAGGAGAGGCAGCTTGATTCACCAGATTTCTATTTTTGCTCACTTGTTTATTTCCTGAGAAAGAAAATGCATGTTTTCTACACTACAAAGAAATCCTTATTTAGTGAAGAAATATTTATTGATAGAGATAAGAAAAATTAACCAGTAAAGATTAGTTTGGGAGATATTTTCAAATATAGCATGCCTCACTCTATGTTCAAATTATATACCCTTTGAAAAATGTATAGGTTTTTAAAATCATGTATAATTATATAAACATTTAAAAACTATAATGAACTTGACATATATATATATATATATATATATATATATATATATATATAATCACTCACTACAAATGAATATTGAATAATTATTCAGAATAAGTCAGAGCTGGGGGCTGGAGAAATATAGAAATCAGAATTGATAATGTTTGATATTTTTTACATGGCTCCAAATATATCAAGATGAGGATTTGATGGACTAATTTATTAGTGCAAAATTAAAATGAGGTTAATTTGAACTGATAGAATTTTGCCTTTACTATGATAGCCAATATTAAAGTATAAAAAGAGAACCAAGAATGTTCTAGATACTGGGACCACCTTTAGGTATCAGATTGTTCCCACATTTTGTTTTCAGCTTTAACTTTCCTTAATATTGTTTTTCATTTACATGCATTTAATATTTAAAAAAATAACTCCTTACCAAGAGAAATATATATAATAGCATGAAACATGATTTCTGTGGCCTTAGGTACAATCTTCTTTCCTTTAAACACCTAAGTATGAAATGCATCTGAATTATTTTCTGTGGTGCATGTTCGTCTTTGTGGTTACATGTTTATGTATACATGTTTAATTGTGAAGTACCAAGCCTAGTAAGAATGCATGAAGCCTCACAGGAAGAGTCATTGACACTATACAGGGGAAGAAAGATGCTTATGATAAACTCATTTTACAGTACAGTAGTTCACCCCATTACTCACAAATTCATACTTGCTATTGGAGAAAAGTTTATCCAAAAGGTTCTATTTCAGTTGATCTGACATGTATATATGTTTCCTCCTTACTATTTATTAGCCATTTTTGGATCAGTGATAGAGCATTGGCCTGTGGACTAACAGGTCCCAGGTTTGATTTCAGTCAAGGGCACATGCTTGGGTTGTGGGCTTGATCCCCCAGGATGGGGCGTGCAGGAGGCAGCCGATCAATGATTCGCTTTCATCATTGATGTTTGTCTCTTCCTCTCCCCTCCTGTATGAAATCAAAAACAATATATTTTTAAAAAATAAAATAAAATACTCTAGTTGTCCTATTTGATAACCCTTATGTCACCATTGCAATATTCAGAAGTATACAGTGAGTGGCCAAATTATTATGACATCCTGACGTTTGTAGGCAAATTAGCTATAATTTTGTGCTGAAGTTGCTAGAGGGACAGATCATTATAAACAGCTGAATAGCACAACATACCTGAGTATCGTTGCTGATCAAGTTCATCCTATCATGTTGATGGCGTATCCCAGTGGAGATGGCTTCTTCCAACAAGACAATGCGCCATGCCACAGTGCTCGTATTGTGCAGGAATGGTTTCAAGAACATGAGGGAGACTTTACCTTGCTTAGGTGGCCCCCACAATCACCAGATCTAATCCAATTGAGCATTAGTGGGACAAAGTTAAAAGAACCATCAGGCAGCTGGTTCCACAGCCATCAAATCTCACAGAACTGGACAGTGCTATTCATCAGGCATGGTATCAGATTCCTTGCATCACCTTTCAACATCCCGTGGAGTCAATGCCAAGAATTGCCACAGTATTGAAGGCAAAAGGTGGCCCAAAGAAGTACTGATGGGGTGGTCAAAATAATCTGGCCACTCAGTGTATATTTAAAGAAACAAATGACTGTGGTCATATAAGAGTGCAAAGAAAATGAAACCAACATTCTACTACATGACACATATGTCACCAAATAACAAAATATAACCACGATAAACATAGAAATGTAAACCCTTAAAAATCTAAAGGAAAGCAGTAAATGTGCCATGCGCATGGACTATGGAGGACCTTGTGGGAAGGGAAAGTGCTGGGACAGTTCCATGTCTGGACGGAGACTCATCAGGGATTGCCAGCAAGCCTGCAATTTTAAGATCCATTTGAAAAAAGGGAGAAACTGGCTGGAAATCAAGGCTTCATGAAGCTATAGAGTAGGACATTGCTCAAGATGTTATTCTCATTATGCAACTTAGGATGCTCTAATTAAAAATGTCTCATTCATATTGCACACGTTACGCCTAGATTTACCTACAAAATCAAACACTTTGCATTTAAGATTATAAAACCCAATATCCCTTAATGCATAAGGAATTTATTTACCAAATCACTTGAAACGACATTTACTAGTAAACATGGGCCATTTTTCACATTATAATTAAGTTGTTTAAAAAATATTAATTAAAAAATGAACCTGCCAATAGTTATGTTTTAATAATATCATTTATCCTTGGACTCAAAAGCATGTGAGAAGAAAACAAATAAGCATTAAGTAATTAGCAATTCATGTAATGCACAAAATAATATATCATTTGCAAAATTCTTCAGTTTCTCTTCAGTATCCTTTGGTATCTAAACTAATAAAAGCGAAATATTAAAATTAATCGTTTCTCCGAGACAGAGTAAGCCACGCCCACCAGCCAATCAGAGCGGCTGTATGCAAATTAGCCCAGCCAACATGGCGGCCGCCACTCACGGACCTGAGTAAACAGCCCTTTCCATTGCGGCAGGAGCTAAAGTGAAGCTTCGCCCCTCAGCTCAGCTCCGATTAAACTGCCTCTAGCAGTTTTGAAATATTGTAACAATCATAGAATCCTCCGGAGCTGAAGAAAAGAGCAGCTCCGGCCTAACCAGTAAAAGTAACAATTGTTTCATTATAGACACTGCGAGGTGAGGCAGAGGAGGCTTCATTAGTTAGAAGGCCGCCTTAAAGGAACAGTGTATCAATTATAGGAGAAAAACCTCCAGAACCTGCATCCAGCCGGCCTTGCTGGGACGTTGGGTCAATGGGAGCTGTGGGCAGCCTTAAAGCCCCTCACCCAGGCTGGTCAGGCACGCCAGCAGGTGGGCGTCCTCCGAGGGGTCCCAGACTGCGAGAGGGCACAGGCCGGGCTGAGGGACCTCCCGAGTGCACAGAGAGGCTGCAGGGCGGGACAGCGCAGGACCCAGGACCTGTGAGTGGGAAACAGGCGGCAGGGTTGGAGGGCACCGGGAAGCAGGTAAGAGGAGGCGGGGGGGGTCGGCGGCCTGCTTGGCGGCTGCCCAGGCCCTTTGAGGGGCATCGTGGAGCGGGAAAG
>PVJC01021500.1:0-28108 GCA_004026665.1 Murina feae
CCAAGTTGGTGACAGGTTCTCTCCTCAAGGAGATCACACTCTGACAAGGGCCCCAGAATCAACATATCTATACTGGTGATAAGTTGGCATTGGGTTCAGGGTTGACCCTAAACACAGACTTAATGAATAGCTGCCTATAACATGAGGTACAAGAGCCAAGGAAAATGTCTCTACATCAGCTTGCCTTAGTACCTGGAATTCCATTATTCCCTAAAGGTGAGGCACTAAGAACACCCATTTAAAATGCAAACCTTCCTAGAGCCAGAAGTTTGATGAATGATTGTATGGACAACTTTTCATAAATATGTAAGCCAGTGAGAAAGTAGGCACCTGCTGAACAGAAAGAAAGCCCAAACTATTGCTACTTCTCAGAGACGCTTAAGATCACTGCCTTGTCCCCCTCTATACTGCTCACAACCATTTGAAATATTTTGAGGGCCTTTAGTCCATCCTCAAGAAGGTCTCAGTCCAGTGGGAAGACAGATATGTAAATAAGTAATCTAATATAATAAAAGAGTAATATGCAAATTGACCATTACCTGAGACACCTAAGCCACAGCCAATCAGAGCAGCTATATGCAAATTAACCCAGCCAAGATGGAGGCCAGCAGCCATGGAGCTAGAGCAAACCAGAGGTTTCTGTTGCAACTGCCTACCTAGGCTGGCTGAGCCTCTGCTCACAGCCACGCCCACCAGCCAAGCCATGCCTCCCAGCCAATCAGAGCAGCTGTATGCAAATTAACCCAGCCAAGATGGAGGCCAGCAGCCATGGAGCTAGAGCAAACCAGAGGCTTCTGTTGCAACTGTCTGCCTAGGCTGGCTGAGCCTCTGCTCATGACCACGCCCACCAGCCAATCAGAGCAGCCTTATGTAAATTAACCCAGCCAAGATGGAGGCTGGCAGGGCAGCTCTGCACTGGGATCCGCCGCGGCCGGCATAGATGTGCCAGGTGTGTCAGCTCAGTGGTGGGGGGTCCGGCCTGGGGCCTCCTTGGGGCATCCAGGAGTGCCCGTCCCAGGTCCACTGCCTGGCTCCGCCCCCCGGGGGCCTCCCGAGGCATGTGGGAGCACGGGGGCCTCTGTGGGGTGTGCAGGAACAGCCGTCCTGGGTCTGCTGCCTGGCTTTGCTCCCAGGGGGCTTCCTTGGGTGTCCAGGAGTGCCTGTCCTGGGTCATCTGCCTGGCTCTGCCCTGGGGGCCTCCTTGGGGTGTCCAGGAGTGCCTGTCCTGGGTCTTCAGCCTGGCTCTGCCCCAGGGGCCTCCTCAGGGGTGTGCGGGAGCACCCGTTCAGGGTCCGCTACCTTCATCCGCCCCCCAGGGGCCTCCACAGGGCGTGCAGGAGCATCTGCTGCACAGTGCGGAGAATCCAAAGCCAGTCTGCTGCCTGGCTCCACCTCGGGTGTGTTTGCTCAGCAGCAGGGGCCCACCGAGGGATCCTGCACCAGCGTTCGCCCCTAGCTCGCCATCCAGCTCTGCGCCAGGTGTGTCTCCTCAGCAGTGGGGGCCCACCAGGCATGTGCGATCATGGGCCCTCCGGTGGGAAATGTCCAGGCCTGCACTCACCAGCCCTCCCACCCCCCAGTGCACAAACCCTGAAGGGGCTGTGGACAGCCTGAAAATGGCCCTCAGCCCCTCACCCAGGCTGGCCAGGCATGCCAGCAGGTGGACATCCCCCCCTGCCCAAGGTGTCCCAGACTGCAAGAGGGCACAGGCCGGGCTGAGGGACCCCCACCCCCTGAGTGCACAAATTTTTGTGCACCGGGCTTCTAGTTTAAATATAATGGGATAAGTGACAGGATAGAAGTAGTCATGGGTGTCATGAAATTCAGATAAGAAACACAGCTCCATCTGAAAGGGTTGGAGAATGCTTCTTAGAGAAGGTGGTATCTGAAGTGTTTAAATATGGATGGGAATAGTGTAAACATTGTCCCAGGCAGAATGATTTACATGAATATGGACACGGGCTAGCCTTTTGTGTGCATAAGTGTGTAGTGGGGGAGCAGAAACAGAATGACCTGTAATCCATTCAATATTACTTCAGCTTCAAGCAAAAGGATAAAATAGGTAGAGATGCGATGTATCATGGCAAGAGACAGGTCATGAAGGGCCTTGTACATCATGTCAAGGAGGGGAATGAGACAATCAGATTTATGTTTAGTAAAATCAATGGTGACTGTGGAGAATGGACTGAGGAGAGGCAGGACTGAGGAGAGGCTGGTTCAATAAGCTCAGATACCATCCCTATTGCCTTTCCCTTTTCTCCTCCCTCTGCACACTTCCTTTCTTCCTCTCCTCTCTCCTGCCTCCAAACAGTCAATGCCTCAGGTTTTCCCTTGGTCCTTAGTGAACTGCAGGTGATTGTTTAATATGTAAGGAAAAATTTTCAATGCTGGAGCTTTTTCTTCATGGAATATATTCAATGAACTTGGCATCTAGATGCCATCCAGTGATGGTTATGGTAAGACTTGTAACATCAAAAATTACTCACTCACTGGGATGATGCTATTACCTGTAAATAAGCTAAAGATTTTCAGTTGCCTCCTCTACTCAGTGTGACAAAAATAATTTGAGTCCATATAACCTCTGCTATTTGACTAGAGCAATAGAGGAGCTTAGAACAGAAGCAAATCCACTTTCCTTGTTCATTTATCACAAAAGCCCTGTTTTTATTTCCCCCCTCTATTTTACAAAGCCCTGGTAAACATTTTCTTTTTCCTTAATAATTCCTTATTATCTCCCTTTTTTCTCCAGCAAGCTGCCTGCAAGCAGTTTGGCATTTAACTTGGGCACTTTCTCATAATCGATTTTTCACCTTAGATATCATCTTTAACTGAAAAATATATGAGAAAAATAACCTAGGCTGAAGGGTAACACCTTCAGTCTGAGTAATACTGCCATCCAATGATAATCAATAGAAGAGTCTTAAAGTGAAGTTGACCTTGGTCCCATCTCAGCTTGGATGAAGGCATTGTCAATTCACATCCAGTAAGAGGTTCCAGTGACTGTCCTTGAAGCTGACCAAACTTAATACAGTGTTTTTTCCCAAATAAAATAAGTCATAGGCACAAGGGCACTCCAGGCAGAGAAGACTTAGATTCTATGATAGCATTCTTTCCTCTTCATAGGTACTTACAAATGGAATCTATTTTGTTGGGCACATTGGAAGTGTCTTACCAGATTGCATTAGTGGGGCAGAAAAAGCTAGGAAAAAGAGTGGTTACCTGAACTCCTGTGGAGACAAAAAGGCAATTCCAAATAGTCTCTGGATAAGATGGTGGAGTTCAGAGCCCAGTCTTTACTCCCACAAGTATTTAATTAGTATTTCCTGCATGTTCAAGCAAGAGATCATCAGTGCCCTCAGGTTATTATAATCTAGGTGATCTAAGAGGCAACACCCATATATAAAAGGCTAAGTGTCTATCCATCCATCTGACCAGTAGCTATGATGTGCACTGACCACCAGGGAGCAGATGCTCAACGCAGGAGCTTCCATGACACACACTGGCCATTTAAAAATAAACAGCACCACAGACCTGGCACCGACAAACCAACACTTGGCTTCCCCCAAGTGGGACACAGGCCCCACCACCACCCCAGAGGGACACCCCACTAAATTGCAGCCAATGCTGCCAAGACCCCATGGTGCAAAATGTGGCCCACAGCCCAGCCCAGCCCGGAAACTGTCACTGTGGGTACCAGGTAAGTTAATGATGTCACATAGCAATGCCTGGCTTCTCCCTAGCAACTAGCCTTCTTCAAGTTTCTTCAGCCTAGGAATCCAACTGGCTTTATAGCCAGGAGCAAATATTTTACACTTTAAACAAACATTTTCCTGTGCTTCATCTCATTTGATCCTCACAGAAGTCTTGGAGTAGGTATATGGGAGACTCAGTAAAATCCGTTATTCTTTTCATTAGTAAGACACAAGTAGCGATATTAAAATATTTCTTCTAATTAATTTCCTTTCAATGTGCACAAATGCATGCACAGAGACACTAGTCTATAATAAAATAACTAGAACTCGATGGCCAACCAACTCAAAAGTGCCAAGCAACATGAGATGAGGTTCAAGAAAAGGCCTTCAAGGGTATGATGGATTAGGAAAGACTAGTGAAGTTTCAGGAGGAGGACAAATAACTTTAAAAAAACCTACCATTTATTGAATGTTTAGTATGTTTCAGGCACTATGCCCTCACATTATTCCTGCAAAGCAAACATTAGTATCATTATCCATTTTACAGATGAGAATCTGAAGATCAGAGTACTTCAATTACTTGCCAAACCTCACATAAGGTGATATTTAATAGGGCCAGAAGTCAAACCCAAATCAGCCTGACTCTAGAGCACATGCTCTTAAATATATGTCTTCACTAGTATTAAGGGTTAACACAAATCTGATACTAAAAAGTCCTAAATGGCTTCTTTCTCCTCTGAGCACACAGGCTCCACTAATTGCCAGTAAAACAGAAAACCACAAATCTCTCCCTCAATTTTGATAAAGTTAGCACAAGTTTCAAACTACATAAAAAGAAAAACAAATCCAAGAATTTTTAGTTCAAGCAGCAATTCTGTTTCTATGGAAACATGTAAGGGAAAACTGTAGGAACTACAGCATAGGCAAGCTTCCCCTCCACCCTATGAGCTGCAAAGCTATTTTTCCCTTTAAAATAAAGGAACCTTATGTATACAAGCCATTATGGCTGGAACGATGGGGGATTGTTGGAAAGGAAGGGATTTAACAATAATGGAATTATAAGAATAGCTTAAATTTAACAGAGTTCTAGGCCAATTGAATTATTTTAGTTTAGTCCTCTCCTTTGATATACCAAGTTTCTTTGGTGTATAAATATAGCCTCCTCAATCTCCACTAATAAAGTACCATGAGATGTTATTATTTGGCAGACAGTGTGGGGCTGATTTGTGTCTGAGCTGAATCATCTTCAACCTCCCTATGAAAGAGCCAATTCTCAATTAACCAGACCTGATTAAATGGAGTCCTGAACTAATTGCTTCCACTTTTTGCAGAGAGAGTGCCCAATGATAAGAAAAAAAAGTATCACAGAAATTTAGTACCATATGAGTATATTGGCAGGGTGTGGTGGGGGTGTAGGATCTGCATAACTCTGTGACTTTGGACAACTCCTTTATACTTTCTGTTTCTCTGTCTTCACCTGTGTGGTGATTGTTGGCAGGATTAAATGAAATAACTCATGTTGGGTGCTTCACACGATACTTGAAACTTAGTAAGAATTCAATAAATCTTAACATCCTATCTAATAAAAGAGCAATGTGCAAATTAGGCATCACTCCATCACAAAGATGGCCGCCCCCATAGCCACAAGATGGCAGCACCCAGTCCGGCTCAGCCCCACCACTGAAGTGGTCAGGCCTGTTAGCCAGGCAGGTGGCAGGTGCCCCAGGGGCAGAACAGGTGATTAGAGGGGGCTGGGGGTTCCCCTGCCTAGGCCAGAGGCCTTCGCCAGAGGCATGGCCAAGGGTGGAGCTGGTAATCTGAGGGGGCAGGGGCAGAGCCAGTGATCAGAGGGGACAGGGGCAGAGCTGGTAATCAGAGGGGTATGAGGGTGCCTTACCCAGCATAAGGCCTGGGCTGGAGGCCTCAGGCCTGGGTAGGGGCAAGGCTGGAGATCGCAGGGGCCTGGGCTCCACAGACCCAGCAATTAAAGGGGCAGGATCGGAGTTGGTGATTTCAGGACCTGGGCAGGGGCAGAGCTGGTGATCAGAGGGGCAGGGGTGGAGCCTGCCATTGCAGGGGTCTGGGCACAGGCGGAGCTGGCAATACAGGGATCTGGGGGTCCTTTGCCCATGCCTGTAGCCTTGGCCAGAGGCTATAGTGGGGCAGGGGTGGAGCCCACGATCAGAGGGGCCTGGGCGTTCCCTGCCCAGGCCTACAGCCTTGGCCAGAGGCTGCCAATGGGGTAGGGGTGGAGCCAGCAATGGCAGGGGACAGGATCAGAGCCAGTGATTGCAGAGGCCTGGGCACTGTGAAGCCAGTGATCAGAGGGGCTTGGGGATCTTCTTCCCAGGCCTGCAGCCTCGGCCAGAGGTTACAGGCCTGGGCAGGGGTGAAGCTGGGATTGGAGGGGCAGGGGCAGAGCCTGAGATCGGAATGAACTACAGAGGAAACACCTTTTATTACCACTCATTGGCTAAGCTCCCTGTATGCCACTGGTAATATTCTTAGTAAATTGGGTAATAAGAATCCAAAAAGGTGATCTAGGGTTTTTCCACCACACTCCTGGAGAAAAAAAAAAAAATGAAGGCCCACTACTGGAGGGCTAAGAAATGTCATATTCTGCCCTAGCCGGTTTGGCTCAGTGCATAATGTCTCAGCCTGCTGACTGCAGGGTCTGGGTTCAATTTTGACCAAGGGCATGTACCTAGGTTGCAGGCTCCTCCCTGGCTGGGTCCCAGGTCAGGGTTCATGCAGGAGGCAACCAATCGAAGTGTTCCTCTCACTTTGATATTTCTCTCTATTTTTCCTTTCTCTTCCACATTCTCTAAAAATCAATGGAAACATATCCTCAGGTGAGGATTAAAAAAAAAAGAAAGAAAGAAATGTCATATCCTATGAAAGACACATCTAGAAAATGCCTAAAGAAAGTAGTCATTTTTTCATGGTGAAGGGACTGGAGTCCGTGTTGATGAAAACACCTTGATGGCTGTGGTGACTGGCAGTGGCTGCAGCAGCGGGGTGATGGGGCTGATGGCTTCCCCTGATTAACCTGGTCCCCTCCCACAAAGGGAGACCAGACTATGGCTTAAGCTCGCTCTCCAAGGGAGCAGGGAGCAGGTCTAAACCATCAGTAGAACACTCCCTGAGGGCTCCCAATATGTGAGAGGGGGCAGGCTGCACTGAAGATTCCCCCTCTCAGTGCACAAATTTCGTGCACCAGGCCCCTAGTATATTTATACTATTTTAATCCATATGGTCACCCGGAACCATTTTCCAGGGGGTATTTTGGTGTGAATCCCCACCTACCCCTCACCTTCTTCTTCCCCATTTCCAAGAGTAGATTGTGATCTGTTAGTCGGAACAATATCCCTAATGTTTAGTAAGGACTTTATCACACAAAAATCTGACATTACTTTCTGAAGCACAAATGAGAGCTAAAACATTTCTAAATATTTGGAAAGCAATGAAGCCAAAGCAACATTCAGGTTTGATTTTCCTTCATATTTTTAATCTCATTGCCCCTTATTCATCCCAGAAGAACCAATCTGACTTAATACGCCCATTGAACAACACAGTCTCTATAACAGTGTGTTTGTTTTAGGTGCAATGCAGAAACAGATAAGTCTATGATGTTCTCTAATTATGGCATCATGACCAATTAGGCACTTAATTTGGCACCACTTCCTGATGATGATAATTATCATTATTATACTTACTACAAGCCTGAGGCAAAGTTGTTGAAAAGGCAAGTTGTTTTCTAGTCTCAAACACTCATTGGACACTTTTCTTTATGGTGTTGTCCTTTCTTGTTTCCTTGGGTGATCAATACCCCAAACCTTTTCTCACACCCATTCACATTGAGGTATAGAGTACCAATGACAGTTAAAACTATATTTAAAGAGATAGATAGGATGGAAGGTCTTCAGATGAGTTTGCAATATAACTAAAAGTGTTCCAAGAGATGTAAAAAGATCTCTGAGAACTTCTAATATCCATACCACCTAGGCATGTTTTCCTCCAAAGTAAGAGAACCAGCCTCACAAACCTCATTCTTTCAGTGGTAAAACTAAAGTATAAAACTGCATAGGATACTCAGAATTTATCAAGGACTGACTACTATTAAAAGGGTCTAGGACAAAACTAAACCAATTATGTAGATGATGGCACCTATTTACCTGATGCCATGTAAGGAAAACCCAAAGGACATCAAGGGCAATTAGAAATAAGTTATATAAGCTATATATTAAATCACTCAAAAACATGCAAATCATAGTTCAGATTTTCCTATAAGTTACCAAGCAAAGAAAATGTCCTGGTAATATGGTGCACCACATAGCTACATTTTGATTTGAAAGACTGGAAGAAAAGGAAACTCAGAAACAGTTTGAAGATAAGACCTCAACTTGTGATGGAGGTACTAGGTTTGCTTGCTTTCCTTTTTCCTTCCTTCATTCATTCCTTCTAGCAGTGGGGAAAACAGGGTAATATGACAACAAAAGAGAATACTATTTCACAGTTGGTTTCAGATCAGCCCTGCCCTGGGCTCAGGTATCCTTTCTCAAATAATGTATTGCCCACATGCTTTCATTCTTTACAAATTCACCAAATCCACTTAATACAGTTAAAAATGTCTAGCTGAGTTTCTATCAGCACTCTCTGTGCAAAGAACATACCAAATCAAAGTATTGATTGAGGGTGAAATATTTGGATAATGTATTGAACATTTCAAATACCTTCCATTTTCTGCTGAGGCAGCTGACTTGCTGGAAACATGTTCTCTGAGGAGTAAAAAGTTAAATGTTCTATTCCAAATCCTCAGTGGGACAGTGAGCTTGGCATAACATCAACTAGAGGGAGCCAATTAGCACAGTTTTTTACCATAACACCTTGTGTATCTTCCTAATTCAATGAGATTCATACACTGAATGGGGGGAAGGGAAACGAATGTCAGAGAATCTGCTGACTTTGAAAGACCCCCTTTTGAAATAAGTCAATATTATTCATTTTCTCAAAATGTCTATAGGTGGAGTATTATTCCTGTCAATGACAGGTCAAGGGGGGAATAAAGGAGACATATGTAATATTCCTTGTAATACTTTAAGCAATAAAATAAAATTAAAAAATGACATTCATTTAGCTAATGCATGCATAGTTTCTCAATTATGGAGAGCACCAAGAGCAGGAGTTTGAGAAAGTATCCCAATTATATTCATGGTTTAAAAATAAATTGGATAATGTTCTCCAGCTCCACCCATGCTGTTGCAAATGATAAGAATTCCTTCTTTTTACAGCAGCATAGTATTCCATTGTGTAGCTGTACCACAGTTTTTTAATCCACTCATCTGCTGATGGGCACTTAGGCTGTTTCCAAATCTTAGTTATAGTGAATTATGCTGCTATGAACATAGGGGCACATATATCCTTTCTGACTGGTGTTTCTAGTTTCTTGAGATATATTCCTAGGAGTGGGATTACTGGGTCAAATGGGAGTTCCATTTTTAGTTTTTTGAGGAAACTCCATACTGCTTTCCACAGTGGATGGAACTGGAGAGCATTATGCTAAGTGAAATAAGCCAGTCAAAGAAAGATAAATATCACATGATCTCACTCATTTATGGAATATAATGAACAACATAAACTGGTGGGTGAACAAAAACAGATCCAAAGACAGAGAAGCATCGATCAGACAGTAGGGGAGGGTGAAGGTAAGAGGGAGAGATCAACCAAAGGACTTGTATGCATGCATATAAGCCTAACCAATGGACACAGACAATAGGGGGTTGAGGGCATGAGCGGGGGGTGGGGGGGTAAGGGGGGTAATGGGGGAATAAGGACACATATGTAATACCTTAATTAATAAAGAAATTAAAAAATAATAAAGACAAAAAAGAGAGAGAGAGAAAGAAGAAAGAAAGAAAGAAAGAAAGAAAGAAAGAAAGAAAGAAAGAAAGAAAGAAAGAAAGAAAGAAAGAAAGACTAATTTTTCCACAAGTTAAAAAAAATCAATGCGGGGGGTCGGGGAGGGCATTAGGACGGGACAGATCCAAACACATTTCTGTAAATATCACTCAGTTGAGAAGATGCAGACATCACTGAAATTTTAATCCATGAATTAAAATAAAGTCTCTTCACTTTAATGCTGTCTTCTCCCTTCACTTCCCCTACATCAACCCAAAATTCAACTCAAGTTCCTCTCCTTCTATGAAGTCTTCTTTCCCAAATCATCTCATTTCCACTGATCAATCTTTTTTAAGAACTGCTATTAAATAAAGAGTCCACATCACATAGCTGAGTATAATATTCTACATTATTTTATAATACTACCATATTTTCCGGCATATAAGACAACTTTTTAACCCAGGAAAATCTTCTCCATGTCAGGGGTCATCTTATACGCTGGGTGTCATCTTATAGGGCGGGTGCTGAAACTTCCAAGCAGGACTGGAAAATCTGCGGTCACCGCATACGGTGCGGGGAACTCAAAAATGGCTGCACTCCATTCATTTCAATGGAGCCAGACGGAGACCGCAGTGTCTCCAGTCGGCTCCTCTTTGTGCCGCATACGGTCTCCATCCAGACTTTTTAACTCAGGAAAATCTTCTCAAAAGTTGGGGGTCATCTTATATGCCCAGTCATCTTATACACCGGAAAATACGGTAGTGTATTTATGTCATATTTCCCAATGTGATCATAATTTTTTCAAGGGCATCCTTCTGTATCATCAAAGTACCACACAATGTTGGGTTAGAGTAGATGTCTAATAAAAATGTACATCATGTTTTATTACTTGGAGGGTTCAGGGATCTGTGTCTAATTTAAGGCTGACTACATGACCTTAGTGCCTCCAATGTTAAAGCAGGAAATATGACTGCCATTCTGTTTCTCCAATAGGCAGGAATTTGCTAGCATTATGGATTTCCTCTCTTCAAATTGCTAAGATGATGATGAAGAAGAAAAAAATGAGTCACTATTTACACTCCAATTCCAGTAGGTATGTAAAGCTGACTCTAGAAGCAGTGTTCTCACAACTGCATGCTTTAATTCTATCCTTCTTTCAAGGCTCAGCTTAGCAATCACTTCCTCCATGATTCCTTCCTTGTGCTTCTTCAGAATGACTCCCATACTCTTCTGAACTTCAAGAGCGTTTTTTCTTTCCTCCTTTTGAGATATTATACAGTAAGTCCTCACTTAACATTTTTGATAGGTTCTTTGACTTTAAATGATATATATATATATAACAAAATTAATCTCACCATAGATTAATTGATATAAACAATAGTTAAGTATCTATATCACCTCATCAACAGCATAATGAAACAACATGAAACAAAATGACATTATGCAAGGACCTGCCCCATTACCTTCTGCCTTGTATTGTAAATATGTCATTGTTTTCTCTCCTCTTGTAGGCACACACAGTGACATAATAGGTACATAAAACTAGTAATAGTAATAGTTAAACCTATTGAGCATGTACTAAGAATTTTATGGCATATTATTTTATTTAATCCTCAAAGCAATTATATTTTGATAAATACTATTCACATATCAATTTTACAAATGGTAAACTGAGATTTTGAAAGATTAAGTAATTTATCCAGGATCTTACAGCCAATAAATGTCATAGGTAGAATTTTATTTGAGAGTCAGTAGTCTTAATCAGTATGCTAGAATGGCAATAAATGGTCAGTGAAGGAAGGGAAGAATGTAATGAATTAAAACACAAAACTATTTAACCAATACAGGCTTTACTGGCTTTACAGCCATCTGCACTCCTCTAGGCCATGACTGATCAAGGGTCTGGTACTGCCTATTTGTAAAAGAATAGCAGACCAAACATTCAAAGAAGAACTAAAACCTATACTCTTCAAACTATTCCAAAAAATTCAAGAGGAAGGAACACTTCCAATATCTTTCTACGGGGCCAACATTACACTAATCCCAAAATCAGATAAACACTACAAAGAAAGAGAATTACAGGCCAATACCCCTGATAAACATAGATATTAAAATACTCAACAAAATATTAGCAAATACGATTTAGCAATGCATTAGAAAGATCAGACATCATGACCAAGCACTATTTATTCCAGGGATGCAAGGCTGGTAAAATATCCTCAAATCAATAAATGTGATACATCACATAAACAAACTGAAAGATAAAAAACACATAATCACATCAATTGATGCACAAAATGCATTCAACAAAATCTAACATCCATTTTTGATAAAAACTCCCAGCAAAGTGGGAATAAAGGGATCATACCTCAACATAATGAAAGCCTTATATGACAAACGTACAGCCAACATCATACACAATGGGCAAATACTAAAACTCTTTCCCCTAAGAACAGGAACAAAGCAGGGATGCCCACTTTCACCACTTCTGTTCAACATAGTACTGGAAGTGCTAGCCATGGCACTCAAACAAGAAGAAATAAAAGGCATCCAAATTGGAAAGGAGGAAGAAAACTGTCCTTATTCACAGATGATATGATATTGTACATAGAAAACCCCAAAGACTCCATAAAAAATTACTTAATTTAATAAATGAAATTGGCAACTAGCAGAATATAAAATTTAACAACTATAAATCCATGGCATTCCTATTGTTTTTATGTTTATTGGTTTTAAAAATATTTTTATAAATGGTTTTTATCTCTATTTTTTGCAAGAATATCATTTCTATTTATTTATTGTTATTATTAATTTAATTTAAATTCTTTATTGTTGAAAGTATTACATATGTCTCATTTTTCCCCATTGACCACTACCCAGATACTCCTGCACCCCAGCATATGCCCTCACCCCCCTAGTGTCTGTGTCCATTGGTTATGTTTATCTATATGCATACAAGTCCTTTAGATGATCACATAGCCTCACCCACACATTCCCTTGCCTTCCCTCTGAGGTTTTATGATCTGTTCCATGCTTCTATGTATCTGTATCTACTTTTGTTCATCAGTTTATGATGTTCATTATATTCCACAAATGAGTGAGATCATGTGACATTTACCTTCCTCCAACTGGCTTTATTCACTTAGCATAATGCTTTCCAGTCCATCCATGTTGCTGCAACTGGTAAGAGTTCTTTCTTTTTTACAACTGTGTACTATTCCATTGTATATATGTACCACTTTTTTAATGTACTCATCTGCTGATGGGCACTTAGGCTGTTTTCAAATCTTAGCTATTGTAAATTGTGCTGCTACGAACATAGGGATGCATATATTCTCTGATTGGTGTTTCTGATTTCTTGGGATATATTCCTAGAAGTGAGATTACTGGGTCAAATGGGAGTTTCATGTTTAATTTTTTGAGGAAAAATCATACTGTTATCCATAGTGGCTGCAAAAGTCTGTATGCCCACCAGTAGTGTACTAGGGTTAATTTTTCTTCGCATCCTCCCAACACTTGTTGAATTGTTGATGATAGCCATTCTGACAGGTGTGAAATGGTACCTCATTGTTATTTTGATTTGCATCTCTCATATGATTAATGACTTTGAGCATTTTATCATGTGCCTCTTGGCCTTTTGTATGCACACTTTTGTAAAGTGTCCATTTAGTTCCTTTGTCCATTTTTAAAATTTTATTTTATTGTTTAAAGTATTACAAATAATAGTACATATGTCTCCTTTTTTCCCCATTGACCTCCTCCTGGCCACCCTTACACCCCGGCACATGACCTCACTCCCCAGTGTCTTGTGTCCATTGGTTATGCTTATATGCATGCATACAAGTCCTTCGGTTGATCTCTTACCCCCACCTCTCGACTCTCCCGTGCTTTCCCACTGTAGTTTGACAGGCTGTTCAATGTGTCTTTGCCTCTATATCTATTTTGATTGGATTACCTTCCTTTTGTTAAGTTGTGCGAGTTCTCTATAAATTTTGGAGATTAAACTCTTATTGGATATACCCCTTATTAGCCAAAATGTTCTCCTGTGCAGTGAGCTTTGTTGTTTTGTTTCCTTCTGCTGTGCAGAAGCCTTTTATTTTGATGTAGTCCCATTTGTTTATTTTCTTCTTAGTTCCCATTGTCCTAAGAGATGTATCAGTAAAGATATTGCTATGAGATGTCTGATATTTTTCTGCCTATGAATTCTTCTAAGATTTTTATGGTTTCCCATCTTATGTTTAAGTCTTTTATCCATTTTGAGTTTATTTTTGTGTATGTATAAGTTGGTGATCTAGTTTCATTTTATTGCATGTATCTGTCCAATTTCCCCAATACCATTTATTGAAGAGACTGTCTAGATTCCATTGTATGGTCTTGCCTCCTTTGTCAAATATTAATTGAGCATAATGGCTTGGGTAAATTTCTGGGTTCTCTGTTCTGACCCATTGGTCTCTCTCTGTTTTTGTGCCAGCACCAGGAAGTTTTGAGAACAGTGGCTTTGTAATACAGCTTGATATCTGGTATTGTGAACCCTCCAACTTTGTTTTTCTTTCTCAGGATTACTTTGGTTATTCTGGGTCTTTTTAAATCCCATTTAAATTTTTGGAGAGTTTGTTTGAGGTCTTTGAAATATGCCATTGGTATTTTAATGGGGATTGCATCGAATATATAGATGGTTTTGGGTGGTATGGACATTTTAATGATGCTGATTCTATCAATCCAAGAACACGATATATCCTTCCACTTGTTTATATCTTCCTCTATCTCTGTTTTTAGTGTCCTGTAGTTTTCTGAGTACATGACTTTTACCTCCTTAGTTAAGTTTATTCGTAGGTATCTTAAATTTTTCTTGCAATGGTAAATGTGGTTGTTGTGGTTTGTTTTTTTGTTTTGTTTAGTTGTGGTTTTTGTTTGTTTTACTTTCTCATTTTATGAATTCATTATTGGTGTATAAAAATGCCATAGATTTCTGGGTGTTAATTTTGTATCCTGCTATGTTGCCGATTCATTTATTAAATCTAGTAGTTTTTGATGGAGTCTTTAGGGTTTTCTATGTACAATATCATATCATCTGCTAATAATGACAGTTTTACTTCTTTTCTAATTTGTGCTATGGATAGAACTTCCAATATTGTGTGGAACAGACATGGTGAAAGTGGGCATCCCTGTCTTGTTCCTGTTCTTAGGGGAAAGGGTTTTAGTATTTGCTCATTGAGTATGATGCTGTCTGTAGGTTTGTCATATAAGGCTTTTGTTTAGTTGAGGTATGATCCCTTTATTCCCACTTTTTTGCTGAGTTTTTATCAAAAATGGGTGTTGGATTTTGTCAAATGCTTTTCTGCATCAATTGATATGATCGTGTGGTTTTGTCTTTCAATTTGTTTATGTGGTATATCACATTTAGTAATTTGTGGAGATTGTACCAGCCTTGCATGCCCAAAATAAATCCCACTTTTTCGTGGGTTATGATCTATCTAATGCATTGCTGAGTCAGATTTGCTAATATTTTGTTGAGGATTTTAGCATGTATGTACATCAGGGATATTGGCCTATAATTCTCTTTCTTTGTAGTGTATCTGGTTTGGGGAGCTTGGAAATGTTTCTTCTTCTTGAATATTTTAGAAGAGTATGAGGAGGATCAGTGTTAGTTCTTCTTTCAATGTTTGGTAAAACATCCCTGTAAAGTGGTCTGGACCAGTGCTCTTGTTTGGTAGGAGTAGTTATTGGCCTATTTAGGTTTTATGATTCTTCCCAATTGAGTTTTGGAAGGTTGTATTTTTCTAAGAATATGTTCATTTTGTCTAGGTTGTCCAGTTTGTTGGAGTAGAGTTGTTCATAGTATTTTTATACAATTCTTTGGGATCAGTTGTTATTTGCCCTCTTTCATATCTGATTTGTTTATTTGGGTCCTCTTTCTTTCTGGGTGAGCCTGGCTAGAGGTTCATCAATCTTGTTTATACTTTCAAAGAAGCAGATCTTGGTTTTATTGATCATTTTTATTGTTTTGTTGTTTCGTTTTGGTTTTTGTTTGTTTTATTTTATTGTTTTTTGTGTTTATTTGTTTTTGTCTCAATGTAATTTATTTCCACTCTGATTTTTATTATTTCTTCCTTCCACTTACGTTTGGCTTTTCTTTTTGTTCTTTTTCTAGTTCTTTAAGTTGCAGAGTTAGATAACTTATTACCAGTGTTTGTTGTTTTTTCAGGAAGGCCTGTAGGGCTATGAACTTCCCTCTCAGGACTGTTTTCATTGTGTCCCACAAATTTTGGATTTTTGTATTTTCATTTCATTTGTTTCCAGGATGTTGTTTATTTCTTCTTTGATCTTTTTGGTAACCCATTCTGTAGGGAAGCATGGGGCTTGGTTGTAAAGTCTGTAAGGCGGATTCTCTGAAATGTCGGGGGCTTTTAGGGGAAACTAGTCAAAGGTGGCAGTGCCTGCTGTGACTTTTCCAAACAAGTCTGAGCCCCCAATATTTTACTGGAATCTCTATGTTTAGTCTTCAGACATGACCTTGTAGAAGCATGTGCTTTCTCAAGGATACTTACCCTGCTGATAATATCTAGAAGTTAATTCTAGTTCAAGCTGTTGATAAAATAGAAGCCTAAGGAGGCAGGTGAACAGGGCTGCCCAGTTCCTTTAGACAAGCAGTCCCTTAGCTCTCTCTTTCACAGAATCATGTGTCAGAGTAATCCATTCATCCATTGCTCAGGGTCTGCTGGTCAGTCCCGGCAAGTGGTGCCCCATGTGAGGACCCAGGAATGCAATGAAATGCAACAGAATCCTCGAAAATGAAGAGGAACAAAACAAAATTAAGTCATTGGAGCCTGCTTAGGATTTCTAAGTTCGAGGGAATTGTTTTTCAGCTAAGGTTTCATAATAAGACAACAGTTGTCCACAGAACAGCAGCAATATATCACAGTGCTGAAACAGTTATTAAAAGCAGGTGGTACTTCTGTTATAGAACAACTAAGAATCTTATTACAAACTTATAATTTATAATCCTTGTTTCCCTGGTACTAGAATGGTAGACCTTAATCTCTGGGAATAAGTAGGCAGGAATTTAAAGAGAAATCAGGCCCAGGGAAAACAAGTGCCCTTATCATCATTAACTATGTAAGCTCTTGTTCAAGCTGCACTATGCCCACTTTATATAGAGGATGAAAAGCCTACAGAATGACAGGAGCATTTATTACCACCCCCTCCTCCTAAAGCAGACCCTGTAGAGCCTGTAATACCTAAAGCCCCACCACTGTAGGATATATTTCCTGTTCCTCCATCTCCAATGTGGGAGAGTCCACCAATTGGATCCTCAATTATGGGATACCATGTCAGGTAAGTCATGTTAGAAGGAAAGCTTTTGGCTTGCTTAGTTATGCAAGATCAACAAGGTAACAGAATTAATGAACCACTCTTCTTTAATACCTTTTAAGAAATAAGAAAAAATATTAGAGAAATTGGGGCTGACAGTCCATTTACAAAAGGACTCCTTAATGCCTTGTCTGAAAATTATCACATAACTCCTTGGGACTGGCAGATTTTGGCCAAAACAACTCTAGACACCAGGCAATATCTATCATGGAGAGAAGAATATAATGAAATCTGTGAACAACAGGCTGTTTGTAGGTATTCACTAGCCACCCGATCCTGGAGTCCCTGGGCCACACTCTGGCTGTAAGTCCCAGGCACTGTTAGACATCTTCTAAAGGTCCATAGAAAGGACTCTGATTTATTACATCTTGTCTGTAGGTTGTGCGTACCTATAGATATTATACATAGAGTGTCACTGTCTTTGTTGTTTGGTTTAATTTGTTTAAAGATGGGGCATATTTCACTTTGCTAGGGGCTCCAGCTACATGGCAGGGATTGTAGAAACTTCTCAGCAGCTGCCAAAAATTCTTCTTAATCTTCCTGCTCTCCCTCTCAAGTCATCAGCCACTAGAAACTCTTAGCTAGTAGAAGTTCTTGTCTGTCTATAATGTAACTTGGTTACCGATAAATATTCTTTACTTGCTTTCTTATCTTTGGGGAACTTAATTTGCACCTCACCATTTTGTCAATATAGAGAATTCTTGGTCTCTACAGCTTAGATGTTATACCACTCAGAACCCATTTGCTGTACTAGGTTAGTATAAAATAAAATTCTAAGGCTAATGTCCCAGTCCACTCTTTTCTAATTACTCATTCATTTACTGTAGGGGTTTTTATGTTTCTGTTTTTAAGATCTCTTCTTATATATAAGATTTCATATTGTTAGTTTACTCAGAAAAAGAAAAATATGGGAAATAATTATTTTAATTCTTATCCTAGAGGCCTAGAGCTATAGAAGTACCCTGGAATAGGCTACAGAAGTGGTAGCAGTGAGATGGGTGTGGGGGCACTCTCCCTGTAAAGAAAAAAAAAATAGTACTTTTACAATAAAGCCTTTATGGACCTAAGAGTTACTGCATTCCTCAGAACAAACTCTAGAATCTGCTATCTCCCCACATACACACCCACCCTTTCTCCAGTCTCCTAAGAGTTGTCAAGGTCATGTTATCTCAGTTATGCTTCTTAACAGTATGAGTATATTTTCCATTGGAAAAATAAGCCTATTTCTAAAAGTAAAGGAAAATAAGGGGTTTTCCTCTATATTTACCTAGGAAGCAAAGGTTTTATATATATTATTTAAATAATTATATTACATTAATCAGAAACTTGATTAATTTAAATGAATAAATTATTTAATAATGTTTAATAATAATACATAACCTTTTAGTCTAATGTATTTTACTACCTTTCCAGGGTTTAAATTTTAAGAAACTTTTTCTTGGCCTAGAATTGGCTTTAGATCATTCCAATAGGGTCTAGAATGCCTTAAGTGTTTGCTTTCTCCTCATGAAGGAAAAATTTCTACTTAAGGTACATGGAAAGCTTTATCAAATAATAAATAATACTTTCAAAAAAATATATATATATATGATATTATACTTTCATTTATAGCTCTAATTATTATTCTGGAATATTGTGGTTTACAGAAAGGACAAGATTCCATATCATTTGCATTACTCTATAAAGTATCTAGATTTATAGAAGTACTAGCAGGACAAAATCAGAAGAAACAATAATTTTATTATATAGCTGAATAAATAGAAAATAATTATGTAGTTTTTGTAACTTTTGTTGAAAGTATTACTAATTCTTAAACTTTTCGTTTTTCAGATATAAAGAAGTTTTTTTAAAGCAATTTGGTAAATTATATATTTTTCTCGTCAGGCAGTCTGGCCTGCAGTAATCTGACTAATGCTATGGTCCCTCCCATCCCTCCATGTAAGCAAAATAAGAAGTGGGACCCTCTACTGAGGAATTCCATTGGGTAGTTTATTGAGGAAATCATGCACATTTGATGGTCCTAGGGGACCAACAGGTTATATATTAGAGCCCACATGGTCATTTGCAAGCAAACCATATTGACATTTGGGTATACCATGCATCTAATACTAGTTACATCAGTTATACAGGTATGTCTGGGTTTTAGACTGAGGGAGGGATGAGTTCCCCACAGCCTCGAGTAACAGGCTTGCCAGTTCAGGAAACTTTATGAGATTAGGCTATGTTTTTAGCCCTTTGAAATTGTGGCAAGGTGACTACCAGAACTCCTCTGGCCACTGTAGTATAACTTTTACTAATAATCTTATTAACAATAGCCTGATTTGCACCACTCACCACTTTATTATGGGCCCCAATCTACTAATAAACCACAGTTAATCTTTTCTAGTACAGGTTAGAGAAGGAGCTTATTTTGCATCCTGTATTACTACCCAGAATATTGCTGCATTGAACATCAGCATAATTATAGTATTTAGGAGACAAGCAGAAATCCTAATACCTGTCAATCTCACCAGGAAATGGCAAGGCTTATCAGCTATCAAAGTCTAAAAGAGAGTACTGAGTCAATTACAGCCCAAAAGATTTTGGAGAATGCTCATTGCAGCCATCATCTTGGCTGTTGTTATTGTTACTACCGCCAGCATCACTGTGGCAGACCTTTCTAACTTTGGGCAGCCTGCCACATTTGCAGACAATATGGCCTATAATGTAACTAGGGAATTCACTATACAACAGCACATAGATCAAAAAATATTAGCTAGACTACAGCAATAAAGACAGCCATTGAATATCTGGGGGAAAGACAGGACACCATAGCATACAGGCGAGTGCTTAATTGTGATGGGAGCATAAGCACATATGTGTCACCCCTTTAAAATAGAACAGTAGTCACCATCAGTAGATTGATGTTAAAAAGCATATACAGGGAGTCTTTCATGATAACCTTGCTGAAGAAGTAAACATGTTTCAAAGGCAAATTAAAGAGTCCTTACTTATTATCAATGAACATAAAAAATAGACTACTGCTCTTCCAGGGATGGTGACTTCAGTTTAGGTATTCACCATGGACCAGCGTTTGACATACTGTTGGGGCTGTTCTACAATACAGCCTCTAACAAAACTAGACTGTCCCAAACCCCTGGTAATAGAATTGTTTACCTTTAAACCAAGAAGGTTGGGACAGCACCAAAATCTGCATATGGTGTGTGCCCAGGCCAAATTCGTGGAGTGCGTGCTGTGAGACCTAAAGTTCTAATGAGGTTGTCTAAAAGGGGGGAAAAAAACATCAGCAGGGCCTGTGGTGGATCCATGTTTGTAAATGTGTCTTTGACAGGATCAAGTGTGCTTTCCTTATTGAGGAGCAGAAAATTGTTGTGAAATGTTGAAGGCACAGCAGAGAATCAGAAACCTAAATAAATTTTAAAATGGAGCTTTTTTTGAGCTTCAAAAAAATAGACTACTGCTTGGAATACAGTAAAGGAACACTTAGACTGAATAGACCCCAACACATGGTTTCCTATAATCAATTAGTACCAGATCAGACTAACCAATGCTATCATTATAATTCTATTTGTTTGTTTTTAGTCTACATAAACAGAACTCAAGCAATGAATGCACTTCTCAGACCCCAACATTCCAAAGCAGAAAGTTCGCCACCTCCCTCTGTCTTCTGCGGCCAACAATACAAAAAGGGGGATATGTGGCAAAGCACAAGGATTGGATGGAAATCTATAAGGAGGATTCTCTGAAAAGTCGGGGGCCTTTAGGGGAACTTTGCCGAAGGCAGCAGCCCCTGCCTTGACTTTTCCAAACAAGTCCAAGACCTCACGTGTTTTACTGGAATCTCTATGTTTAGACACGACCTTGTAAAAGCATTTGCTTTCTCAAGGATATTTGCCCTGCTGATAGTATCTAGAGATTAATTTTAGTTCAAGCTGTTGCTACCAAAAAAGCCTAAGGAGGCAGGCAAACGGGGCTGTCTGGTTCCTTTAGCCAGGCAGTCCCTTAGGCCCCTCTTTCACAGAAATGTGTGTCAGAGTAATCCATTCACCCATCACTCAGGGTCTGCTGGTCAGTCCTGGCATCATTCATTGTTTAATAGCATTATATTCAACCTCCATGTGTTTGATTGTTATTTTATTATTTTTATTGTACTTGATTTCTAATTTTATGCCATTGTGATTTCAGAAGATGCTTGATATAATTTTAATCTTCTTGAATTTGAAGAGACTTTGCCCTAATATGTGGTCTATCTTTGAAAATGTACCATGTGCACTTGAGAAGAATGTATATTGTGTGGCTTTGGGGTGAAATGTTCTAAAGATATAAATTAAATCCATCTGATCTAGTGAGTCATTCATGATTGCTACTCTTTTGCTGATTTTTTGTCTAGAGGACCTTATCAAGTGGTGTCATGGGGTATTAAATTCCCCTACTATGATTGTATTGCTGTAGATCTCTCCCTTGATATCTTCCAGCACTATTTTTATCTATTTGGGTACTCCTGCATTGGGTGCATATATGTTTATCAGAGTTATATCCTCTTGTTGTATCGATCCCTTTAGTATGATGAAGTAGCCTTCCTTTTCGCTTATTATGGCCTTCACTTTGAGGTTTATTTTGTCATATATAAGTATTGCTACCCCAGCTTTTTTTTTTCATTTCTAATTGTCTGAAAAGTTGTTTTCCATCCCTTCACTTTCAGTCTGTGTGAGTCCTTTGTTCTGGGGTGGGTCTCCTATAGACAGTAAATATATGGATCAATTTTTCTTTTCCATTCAGCTACCCTATGTCTTTTGACCGGAGCATTTAATCTATTTATATTTAACATTATTATTGACTAGGGGGCTGGAGCATGAAATTTGTGCACTGGAGGGGGTGTCCTCAGTCCAGCCTGCCCCCTCTCACATATTGGGAGCCCTCAGGGGGTGTCCTACTGATGGCTTAGACCCACTCCCTGCTCCCCTTGGGGAGTGGGCCTAAGCTGCAGTCTGGCCTCCCTTTGTGAGAGGTGACCAGGCTAATCAGGGGAAGCTACCAGCCCCATCACCCCACTGCTGCAGCCACTGCCAGTCACTACAGCCACCAAGGTGTTTTTATCAACACGGACTCCAATCCCTTCACCATGAAAAAATGACAACTTTCTTTAGGCATTTTCAAGATGTGTCTTTCATAGGATATGACATTTCTTTCTTTTTTTTTATCTTCACCTGAGGATATGTTTCCATTGATTTTTAGAGAATGTGGAAGAGAAGGGAAAAACAGATAGAAACAACAAAGTGAGAGGAACACTTTGATTGGTTGCCTCCTGCATATGCCCTGACCTGGGCCCTGTAAAAAAAAAATCAAGCTTATTCACATGAAACAAAGAATAACTTGTGAGAATGTATATTCATGTTTAAGATTTGGTAATTCAGACTGCTTATATGAGTTCAGATTATTAACCAACTTATTGAGCTAGATAGCATTTTCAAGGACACCTTGTGAGCTAAATCTTGAGAGCTAGAGGGCAGTATGTAAAGTGGTCTTCAAAATAATACTGACACAAGTTTAAAACCCAACTCCACTACTTCTTAGCTAGAAATACAGCTATTTCTTAGCTATATTGATAAGAACAAGTTACTTAAAGTTTCTGGACTTTAGTGTTACCATCTGTATTAAAATGAAGATAATATCTTCCTCATTGGATTGCAATGATTAATCAAAATATTAAAGATTAAAGAACAAAGCATAATGCCCATCAAATCCTATAGGGTGGCCATAAGTCCCTGGGCATAGAAGTTAGATGTTTTACTATATATCCCTCCATTCCACAAATTTAATTTTTATTCATTTTTCTGGAATACTCTTTCCTAGTTTGAGTCTTCAACTGTTGTTATATAGACTTCTTATGCATGATATTATAAAAGAAAATTTTTTTCAAAACATAAATCATTCAAATAACTTCCATTTATACCCTATAATTGGGCTTTGTGGCAATTCTTTAGGTAATCATTAATTGCAAGCCACTGTTTTTATAATCATTGTTTTGTGCTTATTCAAAAGAGAAGGTAGGAAAAAAAAGGAAGAGGAGGTGGTGGTGAAGGAGTAAAAGGAGAAAGTGGAGAAAACGAAAACTTATGAAGAGATAAAGGAACAGAAAAGGTAATCTAGGCAAAGATCACAGCATAAATAAAGACACAAAGGCAAATTGAGTGTAAGCAGGCCAGTTTGATTGGATCACAAGGGGTGTGATGCTCACAGAGAATAGCAATAGTTACTTGCTTATTAACAAAGTTTTGAAATAGCACATGCCTGCTATTCTGCATTCCAACCGTTTCCTTCCCTGTACATTTTTTGAGAAAATCAAATGCCCATTGATTTTGGAAAACTCATTGAAGACCTGAAAGGCTGAACATAGTCCTGCCCAGTGAACTCCCTGGACTAGAGGTCATTGGCTTAGCACTGCTCTAAACACTACCGGCAGTGATACTCACCTCCTCTAACACTCATATCAAATATTACAACTAAACTATAGAACAGCTGAAATATAGCTAATGGAAATCCTACAACTAGGAAATCAAAGAAGCTACACTGAGACTGGTAGGAGAGGCGGAGTTATAGAATGGGCTGGTTTCATACCCACATATGGCAGATAAATATTGGGAGGGATATTTTGACTACAGACGTCTCTGCTGAGGAGTGAGGAGTCCCAGCCCCACACTGGCTCCCCAGCCCATGGTTCCAGTGCCATAAATATAAGTTCCCATAACTTCTGGCTGTAAAACCAGGACTGAGACCGAGGGAGAGGAAGTGCTGCTGGAGTCCCAGGCAGTTCCTCTAAAAGGGCTTATGCATGGGTTTATTTGGAACCTGTTGCCCTGAGCTCCAGTGCTGGAGCAGCAGCTTGAAAGGCATCAGAGACTTACTGGAAGGAACTGAATTGTCTGGCATCAGGGCAAGAGTTTTGGGGGAGCAGCTTTCTCCCAGACAGAAGTGCTGGCAGAGGCCATTGTTCTTTTGATGAGCTCTCTCCCCACAAAGCTGGCAGAGAGACACCATATCTGAGACTCTATCCACCTAGCTCACACTGTTGCCCAGCCCTGGTGATTTTCTGAGGCCCTTCTCCACTCAATTTTTGGCCCCACCCACGCTCTTACTAGTGGCTTTCCCATATGAAAGCTTGTCTTGGTTCATGCTTTAGATTTTATTTAAAATCTCTCTCAAACAAGCAGCATCTAGCCTCTGTATACCTTGTAGCTCTTGTTAAGTGACCCCAGGCCTGGCAATAGCAGCAGCAAGCCTTGGTTCACAGCTTGGCTTTGACTGGGCACCTCCAAGCACAGCATAAGTGGCAGCCACCTGAAGATCACTTTGTAGCTCATGCTGGGTGGTCCATGGCAGAATACAGGTGGTGGCTTTACCTTGAAAACTTTTTTAAACAATGACAGAAAACTTCCCCTACCTGGTGAAAGAAATAGACTTACAAGTCCAGGACTCACAGAGAGTCCCAAACAAGAGTAACCCATGGAGGCCCACACCAAGACATATCATAATTAAAATGCCAAGGGTTAAAGACAAAGAGAGAATCTTAAAAGCACCAAGAGAAAAGCAGTTAATTACCTACAAGGGAGTACCCATATGACTGTCAGCTGATTTCTCAACAGAAACTTTGCAGGCCAGAAGGGACCGGCAAGAAATATTCAAAGTGATGAAAGGCCCACAATCAAGATTACTCTACCCAGCAAAGCTATCATTTAGAATTGAAGGACAGATAAAGAGCTTCACAGACAAGAAAATGCTTAAAGAAGTTCATCACCACCAAACCAATATTACAAGAAATGTTCAACAGTCTACTTTAAGAAGAAGCAAAAAAGATAAAGAATATAAACAATAAAATGGCAATAAATACATATCTATCAACAATTTATTCTAATAAATGAACAAGAAGAACAGGCTCAGATACAGAGAACCTTTTGACAGTCACTAGATGGGAGGGGAGTTGGAGGATGGGTGAAAAAGGTGAAGGTATTAAGAAGTACAAATTGGTAGTTACAGAAAAGTCATGGGGATGTAAAGTATAGCACAAGAAATATAGTAAATAGCATTCTAATGACTATGTATGGTGTCAGATGGGTGCAATATTTATCAGAGCAATCACTTAAAAAATATGTAATATCTAAACACTGGGGTGTACACCTGAAACTGATATATTAACATATAATATACTAGTATTAGTTTCAGGTATCATTGAAAAATAAAAAAAATTAAATAAGAAATCAAAGAAGTCTACATGCTAGTTAAAGAATATTATTAATTTTGGTTGAATGTTCACATTTACATAACAGAATTTGTATCAGCATGTTTATGAACATTCTTCATATACAATACATCTCAAAGAAAAGTTGAATGACTGAAGATACATTTTCCTTGTTTTTTGTTTACAACTTACTTTGCTATGATAATCCTTGCAATATGAATGTCATTGATAATCACATTTTCTATTTTGAATTTTGTATTAGCCTTTTCCAATTGTGATTAGTGTTGATATTGACAAGTAGGTACAGATAAATTGAACCACCAAAACATATTAGTATCTTGCACTAATTTTTAAATTACTAGTGATTAAACTGTTATTTAATATAAATTCTCAGAATGCCCACATTGTCATCGTCTAAAATAACATTTTTTTGTTCTTTATAGAGTCATATTCCACAATATAAAGTGTGACAGAAAACAGAGCCTATAATAACTATTTGATTTAATATTTTGGGAGAAAAAAATTAAGAAAAATACCCTCCTTTTCCCCATACATGTATCATGAATCTAGGGAGAATTATTCCTTTATGGAAAGGCAAGCCAATTGAAATACATAAGTCTTCTATAAATATAGTGCATTTTATGGTAAGGGCAGGTTGGAGGTCAGTGCAACTATACAGGTATAGGGCAAGGGAGTTCTTTTGTGATAGTGGAATAAGAGCCTGTACCTTAATTATGGTAGTGGTAACAGGAAACCACACATGAAATAAGGTTGTATAGAATTACACACACACAAATGAGCATATGTAAAACTGGCAAAACCTGAGTGAAGTCTATATATTATACCAATGTCAATTCGTTGGTTACTTTATTATACTAGAATTATGTTAGATGTCACCATTGGAGGAAATTTGGAGAAGGGTACAAGGGACCTCTCTGTATTATTTTTGAAAGTTTTTTCGTAAATCTATGATTATTTAAAAATAAAAATTTTTTAAAAATATAAAAAACACTACTTGCAATTTCCACTTTCATTAGGTTGGTCCAATCTTTGTTGAAATGTATTACAGCCAGATGAGGACCCCAGGATCCTGCACAAAGAGCAAAAGGCTAGAATTTTATAAACTGCTAGCTAACTCATAGTGTCCACCACATCAATTTAGCCAAAGCTGGTGCAATCTAGGTATGTGAGTTAATATCCCCATAATTAAGCATTTCCTTTGAGTTTCAGGATTTTTTTTAAAAGAATTCTAACACAATTACCTTTGCAGTTTGGCTTACTTTCCACTCAAATTCCACCAATGGAATGAATTACCCTCAAAAGTTTTCAACATATTTATTGAGGGGTAAAGAAAGAAGGAAAACAAGGGAGAGAGAAGAGAGAGAAAGAAATGAAGAATAAATTTTATATATGAATTAATCTGATGTTTTTTCTTGGGAAACCAAGCAAATAATACAAAATTAATTAAACTATTTCCCTCAGCTTAAACCCCTATGTAAGCACTAACTCTCAGCATCCTGCCCAGCCTACACAGAGCAGTAGTGAAAAACACAATTGATGCCTTTCCACCTTAATGTCCTCTCTGCTCTCAGTAATTATTGATCCACAGATTTCCTAGAAATGAACAGACTGACTCTTCTGCTTATAGAACAACTTCAGATTTAAAGGGCAATAGAGCCCTGACTGGTTTGGCTCAGTGGATAGAGCATCGGCCTGTGGACTCAAGGGTTCCAGGTTCGATTCTGGTCAGGAGCATGTGCCTTGGCTGCAGGCACATCCCCAGAGGGGGGTGTGCAGGAGACAGCTGATCGATATCTCTCTCTCATCGATGTTTCTGACTTTCCATCCTTCTCCCTTTCTGTCTGTAAAAAATCAATAAAATATATTTTAAAAATAAAGGGCAATAGAGATGATATTTGGTAAATATGTCAGGCAATGGAGTCCATCTTTGGTATTCATACTACCTCCTTAACCCATCTATGCCCCTGCCACTGCACTTCCACCTGTGCAAGTATGTTTTCATATGATAAAATGGAAAGTAAGGGGTCTCTGGAATCAACAATAGGTGTTTGTTCTACCATTTACTATATGAGCTTAGTCATGTTGCTCACTTCTTTGAGCCTCAGTTTAGTAATCTGTAAAATGAAGATAATACCACCTGCTTCATAGCATCATTATGCTAATCTGAAAATAAGTTCTTAAAATGATTAGCACAAGGTTAGGCACAGATTGTTCAAACAATAAATGGTAGCTATTACTGTCCGAGACTACTATCCTCCTAACAGCAAGCATCCCTTCCCTGGAAAGGGCTCCATCATTCATTCATTCAATGGGATGTATTGAAAACCTACCCTGTGCCAAGCAAAATTCTGGATATCAGAAGAAGAACAATGAACAAAACAGGGTACCTGACAGTGATAAGCTCATACTCTAAATTGAGAATTATAATCCAATCTTGTGATAGAAAGCCACAGCCAGAATCTAAGCATACAAGAAGCACAATCTAATCCCATGAAGTTGGAGAAAGGGAATTGGTAAGAACCAATAATAAACATCTAAATTCAGAACAGAAAGGGTTAGCAGGAAAGCTGTGGCTTCTTAAGTACCTAAGGGTGTGGACTACACACACACACACACACACACACACACACACACACAGGCATTTGGGGAAACAAAACAAAATAGGGCTCCATTTGGTGATACAGATCCTGTAGTAGTCAGTTTTGAGGCTAGGCTGGACAGGGTGAACCCAAATGTTTAATATAGCTCAGTTCTATTGAGGTTGCATAAAAGCAGGGTCTGAAAACATGTAAATAAACAAATGAGGTTCAATGATATAAGGCTGTAAATATATACAAAGTGGTATATAAGCACAGAACCAGGTATTCAACAAATATTATTCAACATTATT
>PVJC01021501.1:0-28136 GCA_004026665.1 Murina feae
GGGAGAGGGGGAGGGGGAGAGAGAGAGAGAATTGTGGGCAAATATTAGTAATAAAATGTCATATATAAAACTTCAGCATGAATGCTCATAGCTTCATTTTTCATGAGAGGCAAGAAATGGAAATATCCAAGTTTCCACCAACTGATTAATGGGAAACCAAAATGTAATGGAACACTATTGGCAGTAAAGGAACAGGACAGAGATAAATGCTATAATGTGTACCTCACAAACTTTATGCTAAGTGAAAGAAGCTAGACACAAAGTGCCATATTTTGTGTGATTCTATACAATATATGCATTATCCAGATTCTTGGCTCTACTGCTTACTAGCTGTGTGATCTCAGGCAAATTTCTTAAACTCTGCGCCTGTTTCCTCATGTGTAAAATGGATATAATATCTCACCTTTCATGCGAGGCCTAAACTAGATAATACATGGATCAGTGATTGGAACAGAGTAAATAATAAGTAAAGGGCCCTTATTTAGTGGTGAAAGTGTCCAGGCCAGCATTGCTGTAGACATGAAGTAACACCTACCAGTAAAGCATCTTACAGTACAGCCCACACACCAGACAACCAGCTGGCCTGGGTCCAGGTGCCAGAGCCAGCAGCTCTTTGCTCTGTAACTGGGCAAAGTACATGACCTCAGTTGTCTTCATTGTGAAATGGGAACAATAATAGGAGCTACCTTGTAGTGCTGTTGTGAGAATTAAATGAACTGATACGCTCAAGTGCTTAGCACAGGGCCTGAGACAAATGAACACTGTTAATTTTTATCCATCATTATTGTTCTGGCCATCAGTTTTAGAGGACACGAAAGATGCCCAAGATAGAGTTCCCTGTTCTCAAAAAATGTGCAGTCTAATTAGCTGGTTGTCACAACATTCCACCATCTCCCTCAGGAGCTTGCAAAAGCCTCGAGGGCCGGATCGGTGTTTTCTGTTTCACATTGTCCCTGTGCCCTGCGCAGTGCCGGCCTGGGGAAGAGCGAGGGTGTACTATCTAGCAAAGTGAGTTTTCAAGGCAGCTCCATGGAAGCAAAGGCTCTACATTGCACGCCACCCTCAAATCCACAGTTGTATGTGGTTCGGGCTAATTTGCATCTCAGCACCTCAGAAAGCTCTGCATTTAGCTATTCACTTAGCTTCCCTGTCAACCAGAGATCACAACTAGCAAGACAAAACAGAGCCCTAGGAAAGTGTGGCTTGCCTGCCAGCTCCCACATTTGGCCCTGCAGAGTATTTCACTTTCCCCCTCCCACCTTCATGGGAGGCAGAAAACTGGGTTCTAATTCTGACCCTGGTACGTAAACATTGGAAATATACTTACAGGTGCTTGGGCCTTGGTTTCTCCATTTGTCAAATACAAGGATGATTCTAAGGATACTTCCAAAAGCATCCTTGCAGAATATTCACTTTTTCGGGAATTTACTGTTCATCCAAAAAACCTGCCCGCCTGCCCCACTCTTGCCTTCAGATAAAACATTTGGAGGGGACTTGGTCAGGGCTAAAGCGGAGGCAACATCACCACCAAAGAATGTAAAAGGGAAGATATCTCACGACATTACCTTCCAGGGCCCAAGGACAGTCTCCACAGGGATGGCAAATGGATTTCAACCCAAGTGGCCTCTCTCATGGATTGGTGGTGGTTGCCTAGAACTCTGCATTCGTTCAGACATGAAAGAAATATTTATTGGACATGTACTATGTTCTAGAACTTTCCTGAGTACTAGTAACAAAGCAGTGAACAGAAAGGACACAAATCCTTGGAGAGCATATGTGCATGTGGATGGCAAACAAGAAGCAAGGTAAGTGAAATGTGTCCCTTATAGAGAGTGACAGGTGCACAGGGGGACAACACTAAAGCAGGAAATGGAGACATAAAATATAAGGAGCGGGGAAGGGACAGTGACATGTTAGACCACAGATGGCCTTGCTGGGAATGTCTTTTTTTTTTAAATATATATTTTTTATTGATTTTTTTACAAAGAAGAAGGGGAAGGGATAGAGAGTTAGAAACATTGGATGAGAGAGAAACATTAATCAGCTGCCTCCTGCACACGCCCTACTGGGGATGTGCCCGCAACCAAGGTACATGCCCTTGACTGGACTTGAACCTGGGATCCTTCAGTGCACAGGCCGACACTCTATCCACTGAGCCAAACCGGTCAGGGCGGGAATGTCTTTATAGGGCAGGTTTCTCAGCCTCAGCACTACCAGCATGTAGGGCTGGGTAATTCTTTGAGGTGAGGATTGTCCTACGTATTGTAAGGTGCTGGGCAGCATCCCTGGCCTCCACCCACTAGATGTCAACAGAAACAACCCTGTCTCCAGACACTGACAGATGATCTTCAGCTTGAGCACCACAGGTTTAGAGAAAACACCTGGATAGTGAGAGAGGGAGCCACTGGGAGATCTAAAAGGAACCTGGGCAGGCGGGGGAGGGAGAGGGGTGGACAAGGCTGGCCCAGCCCCACCCACAGGCAGCTGACATCAAACAAGTATTTTCTCAAGTTCTCAAGAGAGGACCTGGTCAGTTGAGATGAGGAAATAGCAAGTACCCCAGCCTGGAGGTCAGAAGATAGTGATGTATCTAAGGACATGAGAGAAGCCATTTGAGCCAAGTGTTGGCAGCCAGGAGTGAGAGGCATAGCTGGGCCAGGTGGAGGCATAGAGACCTCAGGGGAGGGTCTTAAGTGGGGAGGTGTCATGATCAATTTAGTGTCCAGGATTCCAAGGACCTTCTATGACAAGGCCAAGTAACTTCCACCCCTAAGTAGCTACATGGCCTTGGGTGGATCCTTCACTGCCCTGGACCTTGGTTTTCTCACCTGTAAAACTAGATGCAGAGGCAATAGCAAGTGCCTCATGGGTTTGTTATGAGGATCAAATGAGATAATATGTACAAAACATGCCCAACCAGCGTGGCTCAATAGTTGAACATTGACCCATGAACCAGGAGGTCATGGTTTGATTCCAGGTCAGGGCACTTGCCCGGATTGCAGGCTTGATCCCCAGTAGGGGGTTTGGGAGCTTGCAGGAGGCAGCTGATCCATGCTTCTCTCTCATTACTTATATTTCTATCTTACTCTCTCTCTCCCTTCTTCTCTGAAATCAATAAAAATATATTTCAAAAATAAAAACCTAGATCTATTCTAAAAATATGTACAAAACACTTAGAACCGTGCCGGGTGCGTGGAGCAATCTTCATAGGATAGGAGTGCGTAGCCTCGACAAAACAGCTCTGTTCTTAAACAAATGTTAGCGATTCTGTTTGTTTTTCTTAAACTGTATAGTTGACATACTACATCATATTAGTACAACATAGCAATTCAACATTTATATACCTTAAAATGTGATGACCACAGTAAGTCTGGTAACCATGTGTCACCATTCAAAATTATTATGTTGTTGACCATTTTCCTATACATTACATCCCCGTGACATTGCTCTGATAACCAAAAGTTTGTACCTCTTATTCCCCTTCACCTTTGTCATCCATCCTCCTATTCCCCTCCCCTCCGTCAGCCATAAGTGTGTTTGCTGTGCCTATTCTTCTCTTCCCTGTCTCTTGGAAGCTTACCAACGCTCGCATGAAATTTACTGCTGATGTGGCTTTCCTATCAGAGCTCCTTGTCTCTGCCCTACCTCCCACCCCGTCCCCGTCCCAGGCCAGCACTGCCTCTGCTCCCAGGAGCTTGCATGTCTACTTCTATTGCACTACCTTGCTGCCAGCTTCTCTGCACACCTGGACTTTAGACTCTCTGTCAATAGTCTTTATTAGGGACAAGTATTTCCACTGGAAAACCAGGTCAAAGAGGTCTCCTTGCTTAAATACGTGAAGGTCTTAATATTTGTATATTAACTATCAGTCTTGTCTTGGGAATGTGTTCTAAAAAAATCAATTGTCACCTTTGAGAGTCATCAAATCACAGTCCTACCTACTTTGTGATAACATACTACTTTCTTTTATATATATTAGAGGGCCAGTGCACAAAATTTGTGCACTGGAAGGGAGGTGGTCCCTCAGCCCGGCCTGCACCCTCTCTCAGTCTGGGAGCCCTTGGAGGATATCCCCACAGAGATTAGGCCTAAGCCAGAAGTCGGACATCCTTAGCACTAACGTGGAGGTGGGAGAGGCTCTGCTACTGCAGCTGTGCTCACCAGCCATGAGCTTGGCTTCTGGCTGAGAGGCGCTCCCCCTGTGGGAGCACACTGACCACCAGGGGGCAGCTCTTGCATTGAGCATCTACCCTTGATGGTCAGTGTGCATCATAGTGACCAGTTGTTCCACCATTTGGTCATTTTGCATATTAGCCTTTTATTATATAGGAGCTCTATATATATATAATATATTGATTGATTGATTTCAGAGAGGAAGAGAGAGGGAGGGAGAGATGGAAACATCTATGATAAGAGAGAATTATTGATTGCGTGGCCCCTGCACACACCCCCATTTGGGATTGAGTTCACAGCCTGGGCATGTCCCCTGACCCAGAATCGAACCAGGACCTCCTAGATCAATGCTCAACCACTGAGCCATTCTGGTAGACCATACTACTTCTTCATACAACTATAATGCCTACACAGTTCCTCTACCTGTAAAGTCTTTCTCCCCAATTTGTGGTTCAGAGAATTCCTTCTAGTCAACACATATAGGAGCTACCCCCTCCCCACTCCGTATCCCCCCAATCCCTTCCCTCAGCAGTGATCCCCTCCTGCTTACCTAGGAATGCCTTTGCCTGCACAGGGCCTGGTTCCCAGCAGTATCCCCTCCCTACCCAAGTCCATGTCCTTTGGAGGGGTAGGTGCATGTCCAGTAATGCCACATGCTATTTGTTTGTTTGCATCTTATTTGATCCTTACACCAAGTCAGCGGGATGAACAGCATAGGTGTTCCCCATGTGAGAAAACTGAGACTCAGGGAGGCTGAGCAACTTGCTGAAAGTTACCCAGAAAGCAAATACCAAAATCATAAACTACATGTGACTCTTCTAACTTCCAGTGGCTGATCTTCTATTTTGAACAAAAGAGCCATTTATTAAAACTGTTTTTAAAAGTTTGGGCCCAAAATATGCAACATATATACACAAAAACATTGCTTATATGTTCCTAACCTTATTGTAATTATCACAATAATGAGGTCATAGTGACAGAATAAGTAACGCTTAATTGTACATTTTCTCTGGACCAAGTTATGTCTACATACTATACAAAACTATCTCATCTAATTCTTGAACATTCATATGAGATGGATATTACTGTTTCTAATTTATGGATGAAGAAAGGAATACTCCCAGAGTTTAGGTAATTTGACCTCCCAGAGGTCACTAGTAAATGACAAAGGCAAAATCCAAATGTAGGCTATTGTAATGGTTAACTTTATGTGTCAACTTGCCTGGATATTTGGTTGAACATTACTGAGTGTTTCTGTGAAGGTGGTTTTCGATGAGTTTCATATTTAAATTGGTAGACTGAGTAAAGCAGATTGTTCTCCCTAATGAGAGTGGGCCACACCCAATCAGTTGAAGGCCTTACTAGAACAAGAAGGCTGAGTGCGAGGGAGCTCTGCTGGCCTGAGCTGGGCCATCAGCCTTCCCCTGTATGAACTGGAACATACAGCATTGGCTCTACTGGCTCTCGGGCCTTTGGACTTGGACTAGAGCTACATAACTAGTTCACCGGGTCTCTAGCTGCCAACTCACGCTGCAGATCTTTGGACTCGTCAGCCTCTATCTGCGTGAGCCAATTCTTTGTAATAAATCTCTTTATTATAAACTTATATTCTTTTGATTTTGTTTCTCTGGAGAACCCTAACTATTACAGTGTAAACGCCTAAGCGCTAGGATGTTGCCATTCTCTGAAGAATTCCTTTTACTCTGGGTGGAGAGGAAGCATTAATTATCCATAGGATGTAGCAAGGGGCTCACTAGAACATTTCACTAGTGATCATCTGTTTTGTCCTAGTGTCTCAGAAGCAGCCTGACCCTCACTCACTTATAGTTTAGAACAGTGGTTCTCAACCTTCTGGCCCTTTAAATATAGTTCCTCATGTTGTGACCCAACCATAAAATTATTTTTGTTGCTACTTCATAACTGTAATGTTGCTACTGTTATGAGTCGTAATGTAAATATCTGATATGCAGGATGGTCTTAGGCGACCCCTGTGAAAGGGTCGTTCAACTGCAGAAGGGGTCGTGACCCCCAGGTTGAGAACTGCTGGTTTAAAAGATCACACTGCATGCCCTAACCAGTTTGGCTCAGTGGATAGAGAGCATCAGCCTGCGACTGAAAGGTCCCAGGTTCGATTCCGGTCAAGGGCATGTACCTTGGTTGCGGGCACATCCCCAGTAGGGGGTGTGCAGGAGGCAGCTGATCGATGTTTCTCTCCCATTGATGTTTCTAACTCTCTGTCTCTCTCCCTTCCTCTCTGTAAAAAAAAATCAACAACATAAAAAAATAATAAAAAATATCACACTGTAGAGGGCGAGAGAGATAGCTTTGGATTCCCAGGAGCTTGGCTGGCATTGCAGCTCTGACACACTCTGTATGGGTGACCTTGGACAAGTCATATTACATTCCTAAGAAGTTAAAATGTGGGCTCCTTACACCTATGTGCCCCATGGTGACATGAGGCTTAAACAAGATCAGGTATTGATTATTTCTAATTTCATGCTTTCCCAAACCACAAAAAAGTTAGCAAACAAGGGCAACCTCTGCTTCGGGAGCAATGCACCATGCGAAATAGACACTAATTCTATTTAATCTGATTCTTGTCCAGTCCTCTTAACTGAAGGCTAAAAATGATTCTGCAGTAATAAAGGGAATTATAATACATGATTGTAGAAGCTTAGAGAGCAATTTCAGCACAGAAGCAAGTGATTATACATTGCAACAAATTAAAAACTAAAAGAAAAAGTGTGTGGTGGGGGCTAAGGAAACCAAAGACCACTCAAATCCCTCAAGACAAGCTATTTAATAAAGCAAACTCCATTTTCCTTAGAATTCCAATCTAGGAGCATTTTGGCCACATGGAAGCAATTAAAAACATCTATGATTTAATGAAAATGCAAAAACCAAGGACAAACAGAACAACTGCGTAGCAAGAGGCCACTCCTCATATCTCTGCCACCAAAGGGCAGCACACAGAGTGGCATAAAGCTTGTACTGGTGACACTCGGCTAAACCCAGGCAGACATGGTCCCCCACACTCAGATCTGCCTTGCCTTTTGCTAGAACACAAAGAAAACGAAGCTTGGAAGAAATCAAAGGCCAGGCATGAACTTCACCAGGGAGGCCTGCCTCCTTGCTGGCCATTCAGACCCATGATCTCATGAGGAGAAAATGTGAGGTCTGGCTTCTCCTTTCTTTGGCTTTGGCAAAAACCTAGCTCTCTTCCTTATACAGGATTTGGTCATCCTTGGGGCTCCTCATCAAATATAACTTTTATTTTAAACAACTTTCCTCACCCCGAAAACACCTAAGTCCCTTTCCTATGAATTGGAACTCTTCCAGGTTCAGACCATGAAGAAGGGGACAAATTTGTCTCCCGGCACGTCCCCTACCTCTTGTCCCCTAGGCCTTGCTCACCAGCTCCCTCTCTGTTCTCTGCCAAACCCATCATTGTCACTAATAGAGAAATGTGCCGGAAGGCTGGTCAACCTTGATTACTCTGAATGGTCAGAGCTATTCACTCATTGTTTAGTTGAAACATTGGTAGTTAAAGCAACCTCTATCTGTTAATCATATGTAAATTCTTGCTGCTTGTCTATTATTGGAATTCCCTGCCTAAAGGATATGGGTGTTTCCCATAGTCTCAATAAAAGCTTTAAGCAAGGCCAGAGCAGTGGTAGTCCTCCCCCTAGAGGTGGACTCCCACCTGGCCCCCATTTCCCAAATTAATTCTTTTCTAGTCTCTCTTCATTTTGTGTGCGGCCTTCTTCAGAATCTGAACCCTGAACAGGAACCCTGAACCACGCGGGACATGCAAGGGGCTCCCACAGTTCTCCAAATACCTCGTGTTAACTTCTGCTTCCAAGTTTTGGTAGCTGCTGTTCCCTCTTCCTGAAGGGCTTGTCCTTCAGATCTTCCAAGACTAAATCCTCCTTATTATTTAGGTCTCAGCTTGTATGGCAATTCCTGGAGAGGATGACCTTTCCCACCTAACTGAGGAAACTCCAGTGACTCTACCCATTATTCTCTTTGGTTTTCTTCTGAGCACTTATTATTGTCCAAAGCTACCTACACTATTAATGCACTAATGAGTTGGTTTGGTGGCTTTTCCTGTCCCCTTCTCCAACCTCTCCTCTAGATAACAAGTCCTAACAAAGCAAACACGTTGATTTTATATTTGTTTATCCCCATATTCCCAACTCGTAGCATAATTCCTGGCACAGAATAGGCAGTTAATAACATCAAAAGACTACAAATACAAAATGGTGGGTGGCTTGGGGGTTTCTGAGTCTTTGGAAGAATTGTTTCAGCCAAGAAGTATCCGTTTTTATTTGTTTCATCATTGATTGTATGTCTCAGGAGCTGAAGATACAGCGATTAATTAAATCTGAGTCCCTGCCCAAGAGGAATTCAGAGGGGATATGGGGAGACAGAGAAAGAAGTAGCCTACCACAGTGGAGGTAAAGATCACAGTAGGTACAAAGGAGTGACTGGCACTTGACAGCTGGTAATGCTACAGAGCCTGAGGTACGGCATTAGAGAAGTCCTCACTGTTAAACAGGTGAGTGTGTTAGTTTCCTGTGTCTGCTGTAACAAGTGGCCACTCAATGTGCCTTCACAAAACAGACTCTTATTCTCTCACAGTCTGGAGCCTGATGTCTGGAATCAAGGTGTCAGCAGAGTTGGTTCCTCCTGAATGCTGTGAGGGAGAACCTGTTTCATGCTCCTCTCCTAGTTCCTGGGGATTGATGACAATCCTTGACATCCCTTGGCTTGCAGTTGCATCCTCCGATCTCATAGCATTCTCTCCATCTGTGTCTGTCTCTGTCTCCATTTTCTCTTTTCATAAGGACACCAATCAATGGAGTTGAGCCCACCCTAATCCAGTATGACTTCAACTAATTACATCTGCAAAGACCCTATTTCCAAATAAGATCACATTCTGAGATTCTAGGATTTTGAGGGGGGCAGTGAGGTCAGGTGAGGAGGAACATACTACTCAAGGCTGTGCAGTTAGTTATACCTTAGTTTTTTATTCTAGGATATTGTTTACTTTCAGGCGCACCAGCTGTGTGATGGATTTAGTATGACACAATCTTACTCTCTACTGAACACATTGGTATGCCACAGTGTGAGAAGTGCCCCGCATACTTCCTTTCCCCAGATCTAGTCCATCTACCGGAGGGAAGCGGAGCAAATAAGTCAGTGTCTGGCAGCTGACTGTACTCATGCCTTCTCTCAGTTTGCCTCTCCAAACAGAGGGCTCCACTTGAGCTTTATCCTCTAACTCGCAGACTAGTGTACGTTCAGCCTAGGAGACCACACAGCCCAGGGGCATGCTCCCTCTCAAAGACACTCCATAAGAAGACTCATTCTGAAGCACCCAGGGAAGCTGGTGGAACTGCCACAAGTTAGAGCTCCTCTGTATGGTCCACAAGTCCTGGCCTTGCCCCTCTGCTGCCCACTCCCGTTCTTCAGCCGGCATCTGATCCATTGCTGCTTATTCCCGTTCTATTCTCCTTGGGACTTTTTACAAGTCATAGTCTTAGATCTTCAAAGATTAGGGGAACCAAGATTCCTGAAGCCCAAACACAGGGCTGTAGCCATGGAGACAGCTGACTGGATCCCTCATTAGAGAGGTTCTCAGCCAAGTCTAGGCAACCCTGACTGAAGCCCAGAAATACCCAGGAGGATCCACAAATTGGGGCTCAGTGGAGAGTTGACAGACCTGGGAATCAAACAGCCCAGAGTCCAAATCCAAGCTCTAATCTTTACTAGACATCTCACTGCAGATCAATGGCTTAACTTTCTTGGTGACCATTGCCTCAGTGAAGTCAATCCCTAATAAAAAGGGTTAAAATATAGATTAAATTAAAAAAATAATGCATTGACGCAGTTCAAGACACATGGAATGTACTCAAGAAATGTGCTTTGAATTGTACTAAGAAAATTGAAGTTCCCAATATAGACCCAATAAAGTTATGAGAGGGAAAGAAAAATATACTAGATTGAAGTCGAGAAAGAAATATGCATATTTTCACTGATATTCAAATACAGATTTTCCTCCGTGGCTTTTGGTTCTTCAGGTAACTTAGATACCACCTCCTCAGGAAAGCCTTGTCGAGCCAGCTTTATATAAACCAGGACATCTCGCCTCTATTTAGTCTGGTCCATTTCCCTTATGCCATTATACAAGTAATGATTGGGGGTGGGGATCAGGGTGGGGATGGGTAATTTGCTCATGCTGATAGAATCAAATCAGACTGACTCCCCGAAGTTTCCAGTTGCTCAACCACCCCTTTTTGAACTGGCCAATAGGGATGCAGAGGAAATGACCCAAGTCCAAATTAGGCTAACTGCATCCTGCCCCCTGTGCAACCAAACCCTGACCCTTCCCTCGACCAGTCACACATTACCCCACCCACTACTTCCAGACCCCCTATAAAATCCTTTGTTTTCCTGAAACTTGCTCTCTCCCCCCACCCTACTGCTGCATTGGTGAGTGTGTGTGGGACTGAGCTCGAGCTAGCTTGAATAAAGGCTCTATGTTTTTGCATCAGACTCAGGCTTCCTAAGTGGTCTTTGGGGATCATGACATCTGGGCGTAACAATGTATTGTTCTGTCTCCTGCTCATTTGCTGAATGAGAGGACTGACCAAGTTCATCTTACTCTAAGATCAGTGCCTGCCATAGGGCAGTGCACACAATAAAATCTGTAAAGAAAATAAATGAGTAGTAAATATCCTGTTACAACAAATGGAGACAGTGCCATATTTTCATGATTTCAAATGTTATAAATAAAGGAAGAGAATTGTGCATTTCGGAGAATTAAATAAAAGAAGTCAAAATAATTTCAAGTTTAAATTCTATTAGTAGGATTATCATAGCTGGTTGAAAATGGCAGAAACCTCCTATATAATCTAGAATAACCATACAACTGGTGCCTGACATTCTTGGACATTCCTGGCCATTATGTTCAGTCACCTCAACTGAAAAGACAATTAGGAGGGTGATGGGGAAATGAGCTTGTGCTATGCACCCAATTCTCTTGACCACTCAGCATAAGGACTGGTTCACCATCTGAGTTTCCCCAAATATTAGTCTATTTCTTTTATTTAAAAAATGGTATTTGAAGACACAGCCATGACCTCATGGCTCCTCCTCTTCTCCAAGCTAATCACCCCATGTCTTTCAACTCTTTCTCAAAGGACAGGATTTCATAAGATCTCATCATCCAAGATGGTGGCAGGAAAGTCAGACATTCAGCTTGCCACCCAGTCTTCTTTCTATGTGGATAACAGTGCAAGTAAGACAGGCAGATAAACCCAGGCCATCCATGCTTAGAAAGTGCATTTAGATTTCCATAAAGCCATAAAAGGTTTCAGATGACACATTTGCTTCAAAAAAGACAGATTTTTAAATGAGAGCAATTTCAAGATCAGCCATCCTGCGGTGAGCTCAGGGAGGGGAAGCAAATTGCATAACCATTTCTCATCTGAGCGGTGGTGAGAACTCCTGCCAGCAGAGGCACCAGTTCAAATCCCAGGCCACCTCAGCCAAGTTCTGCAAAGAGACTCCCCCTCTAGCTCAGCATCCCCCACAGCTGGAAGCCAGGCTAACTCATCTGTTCCATCCCACGTCCCTGAAAAAGGGAACACAAAAAAAGAAAAAAGTGGGTTTTGTGAAAACCATGCATTTGTCCCAAAATTCCCCTCTTTGAGTTATAAGGGGACAATGAGATTGGGATCAAAAAGCATTGGCCCAAAAATCAGGTTTGGTGGGTCTCATTTTATAACTGGAAGGTCGCTTAGACGTGAGCTAGTTCAAGCACTTTACTTTTACATTCAAGAACATTGAAATGTAGGCCACCTCCACTATGTATTGATCTGTGAAGTTGAGCAAGTTGCTGAGACTCCCTGGCCTCAATTTTCTCATCTGTAAAATGGAGATCATGATAACATCACCCACTCTTAAACAGGTGTGATGACTAAATTAAATGGGATAATTCATGTAATGTGCTTGGCAGAGAGAAGACATTTCGTAATGGCTAGCTATTACGACTTTTCATTCAACAAACAGGATATTTACTACTCCATTTGTTGTAACAGGATATTTACTACTCATTTTGTAATTGGGCTTCTGCTCTGTCAAATACTGCTCCAACTAAAGAGGGTACAGCTAGAAATGAGATAAACACTGGCCTGATCCTCCTAAAGGCTCCTGGGAAGATAGACATAAATTCAGTAAGCACATGTGATCTAGCTAGAAAACCCCCTCCAATCCCACACCACAGAAGCCAAATGGGCAGACCTCACCCAGAGAGCAGGAGAGCCCCATCACCTTACTGCCATTTCATAAGCAAGTGGGCGGAGACCTGAAAGGCTTCAGTGACTTCAATTCCCCAAAAACGATGGAACACCCAACCTCCATGAGCAAGTGAGTAACGGTAAAGAGCACAGCATGTCTCCAACAGTGTCGTTCTTATTTGTCTTTCCTTCCCTGGCCAAACGTCCGTCCCCTCTGATCCAGGCAGACGGTGAGGGAGAGCTGTGCGCAGGTGCACATGTGCACATGCATGTAAACCACAGACATAGAAAGTGCTCGTCTGGAAGGGCCAAGTGGCTGGGGCCTGGGCTTGTGGGTAATCTCTGTGTGGGAAGTCTATTATTACCCACGCTGGTGACCAGGTGGAAGGATAGGGAAAAGTACAAATGTGCTCAGAGGCAGAGTTGGACATGCAGCCTCTAAACATACTATGTCCTAATAATACTTGAAACATGGCCACCTACAAAAAGGGTCCTATTTCTTTACCTGGGATGAAAGGAATCAGTAGGAAAAATCCACTACACTATCAAAAAGGCCAGAAGAAGAGCAGACACTTCACCTAACCCAATCATGAAGGGCCCATGGCTCTCTCTATAATGTGTGCAAAACCGATTTTTTTAAAAATGTCCTCCCCTTCTAGGGTCTTCTGATGGAAAATGTTAAATTAGGAGAATTACTAGGAGGCCTAGGGATAGTCTTAAGGCCTTGTTTTTGTCAATGCTCATGACAGTGATGATTTAAGATCTGCCTTTTACTAGCCACTTGACATTAGATTTTATCAACACCACTAATGCTGCATTGCCTCCACTACAGGAATAAGAATTCAGCTGGAGAATTAAACAAGATAACTGATGGTGATGTTGCTGAAAAATAGTGATAATAGTTACTGCTACCTGAACACATTTTACATGTGGCAAACACCAATGCTACATACTTTACAAGCTTTGTGCCATTTAAACCCATCAACAACATTGTGAGACAAGTACTGTGTTGTCCCATTTTGCAGAGGAAGATACTGAGGCTTGGATAGACAGGCATCTCACCCACAAAGACATGCTCTTATAACCCATTGCTGTTTTGCTCATTTGTTTTACTCATTGGACCCGTGTTTTGACTTGAAACGTGGCCATGCAGCAGATAGAGTGACTAATAAAGAAGCACATGATGGCAACTTCTAGACTTCCAGATCACCAGCCAGTACTTAGAGGAAGATAGGAAGCATCAGTTCTTTTCAGGGTCTCAGAGGCTGGTCCCACACCTGAGGGTAGGGCAGCAACCTGAGAGTGTCTCCTTTGCCCTTCCATCCGGAGGAATGGCTCAGAACTCTATAACCACCCAAAGCTGTGTGAATCAAGGACACGACGCATTTCCTTAAGCCCACACCTCATCCTTCTCTGTATTGGTCAACATCTTGAACAAAATTTCCTACCCAGAAAATAATGTTCAAATTCCTCAGTACTCCACTCAACACTGTCTGGGGTCTAATTTTAACCTGCTGTTCTATCCCCAATCTATTATATGCCCATGTGCCTGTTTTTATTCTCCATAATGTTGTGATAGAAAACAGTTAACGTTATTAAAGTTGAAGTTCTGCCTATGTGTGTCGGCCCCCAAAATTCATATGTTGAGACCTAACACGCAATGTGATGGCATCAGGAGGCAGGGGATCTCTGGAGGTGATTAGATTAAGAGGGTGGAGCCCCCATGAATGGGATTAGTGTCTCTGTAAGAGAGACCTCATTGCTCCCCAGCCCCTTTCTTCCTTCTGCCATATGTGATTATAGTGAGAAGATGGCATTCTGCAGCTGGGAGAGGGCCTTCACCAGAACCTGGCCATTCTTAGCCCCGGTCTTGAACTTCCAGCCTCTGAAACTGTGAGAAATACATTTCGGTTGTTCATAAGCCACCCAATTTATGGTATTTTGTTCACAGCCCAAATGGACTAAGAAAATGGGTATTGCTTTACAATTGAGAGAGTTATTTTTCAGTTGTTATACAACTAATGGCAGGGAAAGAGGCTTATGATATATAGTGAATGAAAGAAACACAATATAAAGTTACACATATAGATGTTTATGTAAATTTAATGATCCGACATTGTAAAAACACATTTATTCTACAAAACTTGGAGGAGATTTTCTGGAAGGTTAAATTAAAGGTGATGCAAATTAAGTGTGTGTTGGCTTGTTTGAGTCCCAAAGACCCCAGGCCACAATTTCCCCAGTGCTCAGAAACAGTGGGGACCGAAGAAAGTACCTACCCATTCCATCCTTCTCCCAACCACTTCCTGGGTCCCAGTTCCACCATAGGCCAGTCCAGAACAGAATAAGTCAAGGTCAACTCAGGTGAAACCCCCCCCCCCATGCTCTGCTAAGACACTTACAGGCTTTGTGGTGAGAACAGACACATCATCATAATGCACAGTTGAAACTGCCCATTCTGGACAAAATGCAGTGTGCCAGCATCACCTACAGTGGCTTCAATGGCAGGGCAGCTGCTGCCATCGGGCAAAAGCAGAGAAAACAATGTTCTAGAATGTTCCTGTGGCAATAAGCTCTAGTCAAGCATGGGAAGTGGTTGCTGAGAAATGCACGATGGGTAAATAGGGCAGCGTGAAGAACACACTTGCTGGCTGGTTTTCAGGCTCACACTCACAGGTTGCTTCCTCCCCCACATCCTACACACCCACACCAGATAAGAGAATGACCTAGCTCCTCCGTAATTTCTCAAAAAGCCCACATCTCAGGGTCTGTTCCTGGCAGCTCATTAGGTATCTTTGCTTATCCAAAAGGTTAAAAACTCTTATGACCCCAAGCCAGCTTCATTTTTCTCCTCAAGTTTTGAAAGCAAAACTCAAGGGACTCTCCCCAAAATGAATTATGCAGAAGATATGATAAGATAAGATTCCACCTGCTGCTAAGGGACTTGCCTTGGAAAAATGTAATCAGATATTCATTTCCTGATATTAACAACCACTAAAAGGGAGCTCTGATTTCTGGAACAAATACCTTAAGAAGAAAGTTTGAACATACACATTTTAATTGAATTTCTTCCCAACCAGGATGTAATTGACAGAATCCCACATCCATCACGATCCACAGCCTTCAGCAACTCATAAGTCCAGGCATCTACTAGTAGGACTTACCTAAGTTCTTAATCCTCTTATCAGCCACTCAAGTTTCCAGGGAGACTCATTAGCAGAGCTGGCAAATGCTGTCATCCAGCATTTATCAACCACAAAGTTTTGAGCATCTGCTCTTCTACATGTTTCTTTGTTTAATGTCTGTCTTGTATCAACTAGAATATAAGAGAAACAAGGCAGATATCTGATGTACTCACTGCTGTAGTCCTGCACTGCCTGGCACTGATAGGTCCCCAATACATACTCACCTTCTATTGTAGGGGACCAGAATGTGCCACACCAAAATATGTCACTGTGCTTGAGGATTATTTTGAGATGAAGACAACGGAGAAGAAGCAGGTAAGAAAGATCTCTGCTCACCCTGTTTGCCTAAAAGCAGGAATAATTTTGTAAAAGTCCCCCCCCCGACACACACACACACACCCTACCACCACCAGGAAGGACTGAGGTTAATCACCAGAAACAAGTCTGGACCCTTATTATCCCAGAGACAGCACCAGAAGGATCTACATGACAACTTTGCTGACTAGTCTTCATCTTCCATTAGTTTCCTATTTCTGTGCCACCTCATAAGTTGCCACTCTTAGAAATTCAAGGTCCTTTTTCTTTGTCTCTTCACCACTCTTCCAATGTATTGTTCTTTTGTTAAAATGCTATATAAGCCCAAGTTCTAACCACCGCTTTGAGTTACTCATCACTGAATACTCCTGTGTGTGTGTGTGTGTGTGTGTGTGCGCGTGATGAGCATGTTAATAAACTTTGTTTTTCTTTTGTAAATCTGTCCTTTGTCAGTCTAATTTGTGCGTCCTAGCCAGAAAACCTAAGATGGGTAGAGGAAAAAGGTTTGTCTCCTCCCTTACACATGAATTTTTTATGTAGTTAGAAACTGAAGCCTGAGGTTGCAAACATGTCCCACTATAAATGAACTTTTAGTCTCCCTTGCTGGGTGGCGACATAAACACACTTTCAAAGAAGAGAAATCATGGCAGCATATTCTAAGGGATGAACAGAGGGAACAGACACTAGGGCTCAGAGAGAGGAGCCATGCTATTAGGATGTAGGAAGTTCTCCTACTGTACTCTCGCCTACCCCTGTGTTGAGTTGACACTGAGAACTGGCAACTCCTCAAATGGCTGAACCCTCCTGTCCTAGGGAGATACACAGATCTCACCAGAAGCCAGAGGCCTCCTCTCCCCACACTAAATTGGACCCCAAGTCCTGTGGACTCTACTCCCAAACCATTCATGCATGCTTCCTGCCACTGCAGAGTGGTGACAGCACACCTTTCTCCCTCAGTCGTCTTCCCTTGGAAGCTGAGCTGTCTTGAGGGCCCTGGAAGGGAGGGTAGCCATGGTTGATATTTAAATAAAGTAACAAAATGGAAATGAAAATCTTCCCTGCAAGAAAAGGTTGAAATATTTTTTTAAGGCTGCTATAGAGGGCAGAGGAAGTACCAAGAAAGGAAGAGGCCTTCATTTATTTGTTCCCTCTTTCATTCAGTGAATATGTAATAAACAGTCAGGGATGGTGCTAAGGGTTGAGAAAACCATAAAGACACAGCCCTGCCTCAAAAACTGTATAGCTGACAGACAGAACACACGATATCAAATAGGTAATGATATCAATAGGTAATACAGTGCAACAAGATTTATTACAAGCCAAGCATGGGGTGCTCTAGAAGCAAAATAAGGGCAAACCTCCGTCCAAGCTCCAGCTCTGCCACTTGGAAGGCATATGGCGCTGCCAAGTCACTTTCTGTTGTCGAACCTTGATCTATTACTCAAAAGGTTGGGACTCCTTTCACTGCTTTGCAGGATTGCTGTAAAGATCCGACACATTTCCATTTATAAAGATAACAAAGCGCACGTCCCACTGCAGGCACCCAGTACACCGTCAATACTGCCATTAGAAGGGTGCTGTCAGGATCCTGATGCAGATTTGTTCTCTACCACTTAGGTTTGAATGACGCTACACTCGGGACGTGTGTATGTCATCACTCCCCGTCTTCCTGGTCGCGGAGACGCATCCTTCCCTGTGGCCCAGAGGTGTTCCCTGCACAGTGTTGAAGTGTGGGCATCCAGACCCAGACGCATCGTGTGCTCTCTGGCTTCACCTAAGTTCAAGAGTGTCCTCAATAGCCTTGCACCTGTGGCAAGAGGGGCCAAGCAGCTGAGCATCATTTGACTAAGCTGAGACTTCAGGATATCTAGGGATGGCTGACGAGGGACTTCAGGGGTGGTGATGGGAAGAGGAAGAAGGTGCTCAGTGTAATCTACATTAGGTTCCCACAGGTCAGGCAACACAAATAAACAAAATAAAAGTAAAAAATAGAGATTATTATGATAATTCTTCAAATGCTGAACCTTCTTGTCCCCGGGGGGAACTATAGGGTGAGGTCTATAACGGTGTCCAACCAGAAACCAGGAGAATCCAAGGGACACATCAGTACTTTAGACTAGTCTTCCCAAAACTGTAGGTTCCAAGCCACTCACCCCATCATGGAGACCCCCTGGATGTGCTTCTGCTCTCTGCTATAATTCTAACATCCAGCATAGTGCCTGGCACAATAGCAGAAGCTAGATCAACACTGGTAGATGAACAAAAGAATGAATGAATGAATGAATGAATGAATGAATGAATGAATGAATGAATGACAAATAAAGGAAAGAAACAGCTTGGGATTTGGAAATGCCTTTGGGTCAAATGACACCAACAGTGAATCCTGTGTAGGGTGGATGTTATCCTGACATTTCCGGCAGCAAAGGGGTGCCACTGAGCAACTAACTCTTCCAGGGCCACGCTGGTGGGGAAGGGAGCAGCTATTGGAAGCACAGCCATTCCACTAACAGTGGGAGGTCCCCAAAGCCACCAGACCGGATTTCACTTTGGAATGCACTATATGATTTTTTTTCTGCTGCACCAGCAGCAGCAACAGCGGCAGTAGCAGATTTACTCTCCTAATTATGTTTGGCTTTGGTTAAATTAGCTTGCATTCCCTGTGCACACACTGGTTGGAGGAGGGGAACAGGCCAGGGAAAGGAAATGGCCTGAGAAGATACAGAGAGGTGAAGAGAATCTCCTCCGAAGATGATGCACACATCAGGACAGTCCACCAGGCATCGGGCAGAGCCACAGCCCATGGTCCAGGGATCCCAAAGGGATAGAGAAAGGAGTGTTCTGTCCTAATCCTCTCTTCACTCTTTCATGCATCCATGCATTCATGCCACAAATATTTATTGGGTGTCCATGATGAGAAAGACATTGAACTAGGAGGTGGAGGAAACTGCAGGGAATTAGACAAGTAAATCCTCCCTGAGCTCATGAACTAACATTCTAGAAGCAAGAGTGAGACGAGAAACAAGCAAAGAGACCAACAAAACTTTCAGATGCTATGAAATCCATGTAACAGTCAAGTGAAAGGGATTATCTATGAGAAGTTGGTTATTTCATTTTTATGGGTCATGGTAGCCTCACGCAGCAATAACAAAAACACAACAACCATTAAATTCATTTACTCAGTGCTTACTACATGTCAGGCATTCAGCAAACATTTCATTTAGTCATCAGCAAAACCCAGTGAGACGGGCACAGTTATCCTCACTTCACAGATGAGAAACTGAGGCTCAGAGGTTTTTAGCTATCCACTCAAGGACACATAGCAGGTGACTTCAGATGCAATGCTCTTTATGCTTTTTTTAAAGTCCTACCATCAATAACAGTAACGAGTGATGAAAGCACCCACTACACACACATACAGAATCCTTAAAGCACTTTTTCAATGTCAACACATATAATCTCATTTTACAAAGAGAGACCAGGAAAGCTGGGCTGGTTCCCCCAACATGATAAAACCAGTGAGGGGAGAAGGCAGGATTCACACTCAGGTCTGTGTGACTGCTCAGTCACGTGCCTCCATAGACATAATAAAAAGCCTTCTCATGGAATGGATTCTATTTATCCTTAATTATCAGGTAGAAAGTTCCAGATGTAAGAATGCCCTAGAGTCATAGTCTGTAGGCATTCTGGATGGTGGCTCAGGAAATGCTGGTCCTCTGAGCTGTCTAGTTCCCAGTAACTCGGAGCAAAGCTTAACGCTCTTGCAAAATTACTTTGGAGAAGGAACCAGAAAAGAAAAATACTAGAATCCCAAGTAACGAGGTAACTACAAAAGGGCCTCTTGTTAAATTTCGTGTCCCCAGCAGGGACATCAATAGACAACACAGGCCCTGGCCAGTGTGGCTCAATGGATAGAGCGTCGGCCTGCGGACTGAAGGGTCCCGGGTTCGATTCTGGTCAGGGGCATGTCCCTTAGTTGTTCGGGCACATCCCCAGTGGGGGGTGTGCAGGAAGCAGCTGATCAATGTTTCTCTCTCATCAATGTTTCTCTCTATCCCTGTTCCTTCCTCTCTGTAAAAAATCAATTATATATATATATATATAATGATTTTAAAATAGGCAACACAAGGCTTGGGACTGCTGTGTGTACCTCCACACCAGCCTGTTCTTAGCATCCTTCCTGCTGGAGGACTTCTATTTGCCATGAAAGCCCAACTGTCTGGCTCCAGAAATCTATTTACATAACCACCCGTCATTATCATCTGCTGGGCTGGCTTTCTCGGGGAAAGGCAAGGCAACATCGCACCCCACCGCCACAATGAGGGGCATTTCAGATCGTCCATGATGGAACCTGTGCTTTGTGCTTTAATGTCTTGCCTGGTTTTCACAGTTATAGTGAACTCCATTCTGAAAGGAGGATTGTCAAATCAGGATTTGAAAAAAAAAAAAAATGGTGTCATGACAAATAGAGGCAGCTGCTTTTGATTTATAAACACTGTAATCTTCCCCAGGCCTTAGATAGTTTTTGACAACATCCAGATCAGAACCAATTTAATTTGAAAGGTAGCTAATCAAGTAATTTGTGGCAGCACCTCTCTCGAGCTTGCTGTCGCAAGGGGGGGCTGGGGGCTGTGTAAGCACACAGCAGCACTTTATCGAGGGTTCCGAACGGACCCCTCGGCTCTCATGAAGTGTTCGCCTTCACTCTCCAGAGACACAATAACTTCTATCCATTCATTTCACCAACCAGTGGAGCATTTCGGTGAGTCACATGGAAGGGCATCCACTCGGGTGTTTAAAACCTGAAATGCCAAACATTTTTTACATGTGATAATTATCTCTCAGCAAATGTTTTAGAGATTTGAACAGATGAATTCCAAATGTGGAGAAGAGTTGAACAGTCTCAGTCTTGATTCTGCAGTGTTCTATATTCCCAACACCTTAACATATATGCACTTGTTGATAAGTAAAATGGGCGTGGATTTGAGAATTTTACATATTTACATATAATGAGATCATTAGAGTTACCCTGAATTTTTCACCCATAAACTTTTATTGAGCAATTACTACATGCTAGGAATTCATGCTACCTTTGGAACACATGTTCCAGTAAAAACAAACCATTGACTTGTACTTAGCAAATATTTATATTCTTACTACGAAAGCCCAACTTTGCCTGGCTCCAGGTCTGTCCTACTTTTTTTTTAATAAATGTGTCATCCTCCTAACAACCCTATGACACAGGTACTGACCTACCCCGGTATTTTTTTTTTTATTCTTTTAATGTGATCTGACTTGAGTCCTAACCATGAAATTCTATTTCTCTCTGTCGTGTGGGAAAGAAACGTTCATCACATCACTCAGGAACGTTCTTTAAGACCCAGTTCATATTCTAAGGCAAATGCAAAGTGTCATAGAGTTAAAAAGTGCTCCTGGCCTAGTCAGTCTCTTCCCCAGAACCAATTATCTAATTACTTTTTCTAAGCAATTTTCTCATTTCATTTCAAAAGATGTATTATGATTATGGGGAAAGTACTGAGCCGGCAGACATTGCCCTGCCAACCTGGGCAGATAAATGCGAACACCTGGCATTCCTCCCAGGAATCCATGTCCCTGTCCCCTTCCCTCTGCTCCAGCCACCTCTGCAATTAAAACAGCCCTCTTTGCTTGGTGATTTTCAGACAAAAATTATGAAAATTATTGCAAGAAACCCTAGTAGACAGAAGAGAAGAAAGAACAGTATGATATATGCAATGGATGCTCTTTGAAAATATTTTCCACTGACTGTGGAAGAAATAAGCATGGGTTTGGGGTTCAAATCTCAGCTCTGCCCATACTTGCTGTGCAACTTTGAGCAAGCTCCTTAACTTTTCTGAGCTCTTGCCTTGTCTATAGAAAACCTACTTCACAGTTTTTTATGAAAACTATATACAGTTAAATTATGTGAAACAATAGGAATATAATGGCCCATCAGTCCCCTTCATAAATGACGGGTCCCTCCTCACTTCCTCCCCCTCTTGTGTATATGAACCTATTTTGTCTTTCCAAGGCAACCTTCTACTGTAAGTGTTACGTAATAAATAAAAGAAAAAAGCCTCCCCACCCTGAGGCCCAGGGAGGACTAATATTGTTCCTATTTTAGGAATCTGTAGAGCAGGACTGATTCCCACCTCAGGTGCCCATTCTGTCTCACTCTGCTGCCTCTAAAAGGAGGTACCACCGATTTTCTCATGTATTTGCCAAAGACGAAAAGCGTTCCCTCGGTGCAAGCAGGGAAGGTCCTGATTTTCACATTCCAGATGACAAGCCTTCCTCACACACCATCAGAAGGAGCTGAGCCCCAGAGACACAGCCCCCCTTGACTAAAGAGCATTGCAACCGGATTTCAGGTTATCTGAGTAGAGATTGGAGGTGGCCATTTTCATCATACAGCTTGCTTATTTTCCACATCAGGACACTTACTTCCTACATGTGCTCCATAGAATCTGTAGGTTTCCTTCAGCTGACAACAAAGGAAACCAGCTGAAATTGACATACGTGTTACTTTTGTCCCCGTTTTCTCTTATTGGATTAGATTACATGCAGCTCCTGCCTGAGGGGCAAGAGCAGTATCAAAGCATCTCCAACAAGGGCTGGGTGATCCTGATGACTTCAGAGCCTCAACTCTGGATTTTCTGGCTTCTGTGGGTTTACATCAAATGCTCAGTGGGCCTTCAGGGAGGGGTTACGCTTAATTATACTTAGTAGGTGTGATTGCATTTGAAGCCCAAGCCATCAAGCCATCAGCTCCTGGGGTTATCATTTCAAGCTTCTTATTTTTAATTACTTGGGTCTTTACCCAAGATGTGTTTTTACTCGAGTTAAAGGGATTTTGTTTAATAAACAGTCATTTATACTCACATAAAGAAGAGTGTTATTGTTGTTTTTCATGGAAATAAAAACACCTGACTAGATCTAAATCCTTCATGTAAATAATTTGTAAATTATTAAATATATATATATTTTTTATTGATTTTTTACAGAGAAGAAGGGAGAGGGATAGAGAGTTAGAAACATTGATGAGAGAGAAACATCGATCAGCTGCCTCCTGCACACCTTCTACTGGGGATGTGTCCGCAACCAAGGTACATGCCCTTGACCAGAATCGAACCTGGGACCTTTCAGTCTGCAGGCCAATGCTCTATCCACTGAGGTAAACTGGTCAGGGCAATTTGTAAATTATTACAAAGGGATTTGTAATGATCCCTAGTTATAACCTCTCTTTGCAGTCAAAGTCACTGTTGGGCAACATACACACGTTTTTAGAGCAAGACCGTGTGGAGCACCAATCTGGACCATGGTGTGGTGAGAACCTGAACACGGTGTGGTGAGAACCACCATGGTGTGGTAAGAATCACCATGGTGTAATGAGAACAGGGACATGGTATGGTGAGAGCCTGAACATGATGTGGTTAGAATCACCACATGGGATGGAGACTGACTCCTGGGGGCCAAAGCAAAGTAGAGCAGGCAGGCCACAGAGCCATTTACAGATGTGGAACCTAACGGAGGCCTCTGAAAGCTACCTAGGATCATTAGAGCAATGGAAGCACTTGTCTGGGATCTGAATCTCCTTTCCCAGCTCACTCAGTAAAATCTTAGATTTAACAGCTAACGGCCATAAAGCTGCACTGCCTTCCAGGAAGTGTTACCACATTCAAAATCCATTTGCATACTTCCAGAAGAAGGGCCTCGGCAAAGTGGAGAAGCAGTCCCCTCTCTTGCCAGAAAAGGACCCTTTTAGAACTCACTAAAGACCTTAAAGCCCAGAGCAGATAGCCCAAATATATAAACTCTGGTGGGTTAGGCAGTGTGAGGATGTCACTTTGGAGAAGAGCTGGGGGGTTTGGCTTTAAACCCACTGAAAATGGCATGTTGCCATCTGTATGTCCTGGAGGCACCATGGTTGGCAGAAGGTGGGGACCAGGAGGTGCTCTAAAGAAAGAGGTGTGATCATCTCACCTGCAGCTCCTCCAAAGCTATTGCTTTATATTCCCTTTGCCCATCAGATATCTCTGGGAAAATGCACATCTCCTGTCCTTACAGCCTCCTTAATGCCCCTCCGTGTGTCCCACCATCCTTGCTTTCAAGATATTGGCTACGGTTTCGGAGTTCTGAAGCAGACATCCTGGGCTGGAGCCCTGGCTTCGCTGCTGGGTAGGGTGTCACTGGGTCTCTTACTCATCTTCTCTGTCCCTTAACTGTAAATAATGGCAGTATCTACCTAGCTAAGTTGATAACATCACTAGTTATTGAACGCATGTGAATAGCTGAAATACATACTAAGTGTTCAATAATGTTGGTTATAACCAGGGTGACTTTGATGATTATTCAACCATTTTTTTACTTAAGAGAAATGACAAGTTCATATGCTTCCACCTGTTGTTAAAGTTCTCGGCCTTACTGAAGCCTCATCTTTTCTTCTCTTGATTTAATTTGACTCAAGAATCACCTGCTCCTAGAAGCCTTCCATGATGTGATGCCCAGTCTCAGTTCATCCCCTCATGCATTCATGTGCTAACTTACTCAAAAGCACTGTATTGAGCATGAGCACCAAGTGTCAAGCACTGGGAATTAACAGTGAGCAACGCTGCTGCAGTCCTGCCCTCAAAGAGATGAAATTCAGACAGAAGACAGGCAATCATGTACTGACGATCAGTGGACTAAGCCGCTCTGGGCAAGTGGAAGGCACTGTGAAAAAACAAACCTGAAAATAGGAGTTGAGGGCAGGAAAACCTTGGAACAAGAAACCTTTACTAAAAACCTTCAGAACGAGTAGAGATTGATCAGGTGAAGAGGAGAAAAAAAGCTTGCTCTAGAAACATCTAGACATTTCTGTGACGGTGCAGAAGTGAGAGAGTGCCTGGGGAAGAGAAGGATGTTGGGTGTGGCTACAGTTAGAGAGGTTATTGGTGAGGGCGCAGTTAAAGAGACCACAAGTAGCAGAGATTCAATCATAAAAGGCCTGTGGGTCACCCAGAGAAGTTTGGGCAAAATTTAAGGAGGTCCTCACTCCAGGGGTCAAACAAGCACAAGATTGCAAATGCCACCTTAATATCTGCCCCCTGGGCACCTTGCTCATCTCACTCTAGTCCTGTCCCTATTGGGCTTTATCCTGAGGCCAGCGGGAAGCCCTGGAAGGAATGCCATAAGCAGAGAGACACCTCCCTAGCAGCACTTTAGAAGCTCATTATGGCTCAGCTTGGCTGACAGCTGGAGGGAGCAAGGGGAGAGCAGAAAGCTGGGGTAGTTACTCAGGCAGTGGGGGCCCCTCACGTGGGTCCCCAGAACACGCTGGCTTTCTCTCTAGCATATCACTATGATACTTGTGTCTACTCGTTCCTCTATTTGTTTATTTTCCACTGGATGCTGAATCTCTTGAAAATTAGAGACCTAGAAGATTATCCTCCCACCCTAGCCTCCAGATCAGTCCTGTAATTAGTACAGGATAGTCAGCAAGTGGTGTGAGGTTCCTGCTCTGTGGACAGACCAGCTTCTGCATCATTTATAACCTTATTTCAGCATTTCTCTAGTGCATATTGTAAGATTCATTATTTTACCTTTTATAAAAATTATCCTTTGGCAGTTTATCATTCTCCTCTGGGCAGTGAGTGTAAAAGGAAGGCTAAGTGGGGGCTGTGCCTAAGTCACTGCAGGCAGTCATGAAGTGGAAAGGACGGGATGGAGAGGACTAGAAGGGGACACATTTTTAAAACGAAACCTGACCTTGGCACTCTCTGCGGAAAACTCTCCTCAGACTGCAAGCAGGACCCTGAGGACAAATTAAAACTCCCCATCCTGGGGACAGTGCTCCTTGTCTGCCCAAAAGTTTGCACATTCCGGGAACCTTCTTCCACCCCCGCCAAGGGGTGCACTTCAGCTCCGCCTTCCACTCTTAGTCTGGTTTAGATAGATGCCCATCCTATGGGCTCCCATGAGCCCCTTGGGCTTCACAAACCATAGCACTTTCTTCATTGCATTGCAATTACTGCTTAATTGTCTGTAGCCTGCATTAGACTGCACTTTGTGAGGGCAGGGTCCAAACTGGATTTCGTTTGTTTACTTGTGCATTCCCAACTCCAAGCAGCGGGTGTTGGCTCTCAGTGAGGCCCCCAAAACATGCTGAATGAATAAATGGAACTGGGAGCATAAAAGGGTCACTTATATACACATAGGAGAGGGAAGCTAAGGGCCTAAGGAACGCAGGAAGGAAGGCAAGCAGACTCATACTAGCTGCATTTTCTTAGAAAACCCCTTTGGGGGACAAATCTCTAAGCCGCCTCCCTCCCCCTGGTCCTGATTCATTCTCCCCCAGTGATTTCCTTCCATCTACCTACACAGATCTAATTATATTATCCGAGGGCACCATGTAGTAATTGTCATCACTCTTCATATGAAATTGAATTCTAAAATTGGACAGGTCCTCCTAAAACCTCACGATGTTTTATCATCCTTCTAGAAAAACAGAAGTTCCCTCTTTAAAAAGAATAGAGGAAGAATATGTTTTCAACTCCACCTACCCACAATCTGGGGGGGAAAGACAATCCATTTAGAAAAGGTGGTTCCGGAAAGAGGCAGATCCCAAATCCTCTCTAATGTGTTGCCCCATCACTACCTTTAATTACCAATTAAAAGCTCCCAGAGAAGTCCAGGATCCTGTAATGCCTCATTCCCCTAAGGCAGCCTGACTTCCAGCCCTCCCTTCAGAGTGTGCTCACTCCGAGGCTGTGGTTTCCATTTGTGGAAGCGGTCCCTTTATGGAGCACACAGGTAAATTAGCTAGATGGTGTTTACTGCAGAGCTGGGTCTCAGCTGACATTAAGGGTGGTGCTTACCTACCCCCCTTTCCCCCTCCCAATGCCCACATTGCCCTGAGCATCTCCACCACCCTCAGGCCCATTCCTCTCTGTGCACAAAGGGAGCTGAGACCAAGAGCTGCAGGCTTCATCTTACCTATGCTTCAACCAGCCAGAGGGACAGCAGCCAAGGCTGAAAGCTTTGTCTTCAACAGCTATTGTTTCTTGTCCCCGATATAAATGTACAAAGCCATGTGGCAGAAGAAATTCCAGAGAAAGAGGTAAAGGCCAGACTGGGGTGTGACCCTTCCTGAGGGAGAGCTCAGGGTGGCCACCTGTGTGGGTGGCCCAGGGCTGCTGGGTGGGTGACAAGGACAGAGCTGGGGGCATGCCCATGGCTCAGCTTACTGGACCACTGCATCCCACTCTTACTCTGATGTCCATCTTTCAGGAAAGTCAGATCTCTTCGAAGCGACACACTCAGGTATGAAAAGAATTCTGGAAAAGAACAAGAGCCCAAATGTACCCACCGCTTAGCCCTGCACCAGGTACTGTGCTAAATGCTTCACAGGAATCTCTTATCTGCTCCTCACCAGGCTGATGCAGCTGTAACTGTTTCCATTCTCATTTGAGAAATGAAGAAGATGAATCTAGAAGGTGTTGTGAAAACTCCCTGAGGTCTTATGACAACATGGTGGCAGCAGAAGAATCCAAACAAATCAGACATCAGGGCCCAAACTCAGAACTGTTAGGATGGATTTGTTTGAAAATTAGGTGCTAGGGTTTTTGTTCCTGCGTCTCTTGACAATACTCTGAAGTATTTGATTCCCTCACAAAAAAATAAAGAGTATAAGGAACCTGTCCCAGGCCAAGTTCCTTACAGCTGGAAATGAGGAGTGGCTTTGATGACGGGCTTGTGTGGGCAGCTGCCAATGGAACTGAAGTGGCTATGAGGGTGATGCAGGAGACCGGGAGGTGGGGAGCTGGGGGGGGGGGGGGGGGGGGGGGGGGGGCAGGGAGTGGGTACCAAGCTGGCTAGAGCTGGTCTGTGAGGTTTTAATATCACCCAAGTAGCCGAGTCTTCCTTGTGGGTCAGGGCAGAAACGGTGGGAGCCTAGAGGGCTAGGAACCATCCGAGGGGCCCTGCACCCCCACGGGGGAGGGGCCAGCCAGGCTGGGCGCTTCCTGCCAGGGTCTGAGGCCAGAGACAGTGAGGACACAGCTGCTCGGGAAGTTTCCCAACCCCTGTGCACAGGCCCCAGCGAAGGCGTGACTGTGGCCGTGGGACTGGGGGCCTTGGGCTGTGGGAGGAGCCACAGCCTCCTCAG